>CAJVQA010010919.1:0-11075 GCA_910591915.1 Cetraspora pellucida
TCGGTACAACAATTCTACAAAAACGACGATTTACAAGGGCGCAGGAAAATAGGTTTTTATGATTTTGATGGAAGTTGCTAAAAATAATATAATAACATTCATTTGGGAGTTCAATCATGTTGAGAGGAAGATCAAGATAGGAAGATCAAGAGAGAAAGATCAAGAGAGGAAGAAAATAAAATTAGGATATCTAATATTACAATATACAAAATCTTGTAAATATCGAAGTTTTGGCAAATGCATCTTATAGCTGGAGATTATCGAATGTGCATATTTTTCGTTACACTAATTTACAAATTTGAACAAGCGTGCGAGCAGACAAAATTTCCAGATTACACTTGTCTTCATAATCGATCCTTCTTTATGCTCCAGATCAATAAATGTGAATAATGCCCAAAATCCAATAAAGGAAAAACCAAATCAGGATGAGTTTAGAAACCTAGCATCACTATCTGAAAAAAATTTTATCATTAGAATAGAATTAGGCTTATTATTAAATTAGGTTTGAAGAAACTTTATTATTACTAAAAAATATCACAATAAAAAAAATTTTTATTAGTATTTAAAAAGTAATTACACAAGCAAAATATACATGTAACTATGTAGCTCCACTTAGCTAAATACCGGTAATTGTTTTTTGATTGAATACATGTTGATTTATATTCTACCGACTTGATAATTTAATCGATTAATCATCTAGTTGAAACTATTCAACCTTGCTCATATTTTCAAGCAGAAATTTTAAGAATAGTATGATCCCAGTTTTGGAAAACCAATAATTTGACTTAGCCGATTTTTCCAGGATAATTGTCAATAGCATCGTAGAATTTTCATATAATACAATATCATATTATATTATTTTATTTATACTTCTTACACATGTTACATAATATAATTTTATTATATTTTTATTTTGTATTGTATTTTACATTAGCGATACTACTTTGTTTATTTTTGCTTCAAATTGAAAGATATTGATTTATTTGACCAAAATTAACAAATCAGTTAAATTATGCACATACATAAACCCGTAAAAGAAGCTTATTAGAACTCTAGACCCTAATCCACTTTAACCTTAAATAATGTAGCTTATTTAAAGAGCATATTCGAACTTCTTCCTAAATGTGATTTTTTAATGTTTCAATAATATGCAAACATTATATCGTAAATTTGGTTCTTATACGATTTTAAATGAAGACATTCCAATTCAATTCTGACATTAAAATAAGTTATAATAAATAAGAAACAAACCCAAATAATATGATCAATCTTTCTATATATGATCAATTAATCGTATAATTCAAATCGTTATTGCAAGTCATTGTTGTTATTGTAAATCTGTAAAGAGATTGAAAAGGATAAACATCATGAATTCAGCAAAAATTGAGTATGCTGATGGAATATTTGCACTTAGCAGTAGATTTCATAATTGAATTAGAGTTCAATAGGACAAATGAAATTGGGGTTGAGAAGGACGTATATAAGGCTTTTTAATGTATTATCAACAGTCTGCAGAGATGGTGGAGTTAATAATGTTGGTTATTGTTATGGAAGTGGAATTGGCGTTGAAAAGGACGAATGAAAACCTGCACTTATAGAACATATATTTTCTTAATAAAATCATTAAAGAAATATTTAATCATTATAACGAAGAAGTTTACATTCAACACTAATACTTATCCGTATCTAAACATATGCACTCAACGAAACTCTAAATTAAGGTTTGATATGACATTATCAATTTCTGCTTACAAGATCAAAAATGATCCTATGATTCAAATTGTTCTTGATCTTTATGGTAAATAGGTCGCAATAATTTGAAACGCTATCGTTTGGAGTCGAAAAGGATGAACATAATTATAAAACATATCGAGATTTTCTTCATAAGTCGTTGAAGGAATATGTTATTATGATGAAGAAATTTCTATTTAACTCCAGACGCATTAGAACAATATCTGATAGGTAGAAAAAAAAAAACAATTAAATCTTATTAATACCTTCACTTTAACATAGTGTATCCTCACGTTACTTCAATTTTTCATGGAACAATAGCCTAAAGAAGACCTGAAATCGAGCCCGTAACACATACAACAACTAGACCGAGAATAATAGTGCCAATGACCCTGAAAAGTCGAATGACAATCTCCTGTAGGAAGAGTTAGATCCAAGCACCATTGAGTTAATGACGCAGATCATATATAATAAAAGCCACTTACCCGATTTAGACTGACAGCTGTCAAAGGTAATATTACTTTGTTGGTTTAAGTGTGTGACCGTGGGAAATGAAAAAAAATAATGGATGAATGATTGTTAATTGGCAAAGAGCGATGGTGCAATAATAATGGTGTGAACGTTTTTTTCTTCCAACTTGCCTTTTTTCCCTTGCACAATGAGCTAATGACGGAGGCTTTGTGTAAAGGGTAGAGAGTCAGTTCAAATCAGCCTAGGTTTAATGACAGTAGAATGTCAAGAAGTTTCGATTTTGTTCTTGTTCTGTATTTTCATGATAAATAATAGGTGGATTTCTCTCTTGTAGCAGTAGTAAGTTGTGCCCTACAAAATAATTCGTCAATAAAAACTCTAAAAATTCACCAAAGCCAAAATTGCTCTTTAAAAACCTATTTACTTATCTTTGCAACGCGCTCGATAGTCATCCTAAACCTTGCCAAATTGTTTCTACCTCATTCCCTCTGTCGATCATGTGGCATACATAAAATTCAAGCGATAATTTGTCACATTTTCCTTATTTTTGTTGATGCTGATGCACGAAATTCCCAATTTTTGCTTAACGAAATCAAAATGATCATATGGGTTAAATCGTTATGGTAATGTGTTGCAGAATTTGGAATTCTAGTGAAATATTTACACTTGGTATCTATCATCTTAAATGGGATCAGAGTCAAAAAAGAGAGGCTTTTATGAGATACATGGATCTAAGACTTTCTTAATGAAATCGTTGAAGAAATGTATATCTTTATGAGAAAGGAATTTTTTATTCAATTTTAGAAGCATTAGCAATATCTGGTATTTAAAAAGTAATTAAACCAATTAAAATCCTGCTAATACTTACCACAAGTACCACCCAATTGAAAAGAATGAACATAAAGCACCGATGTTGAAAAGGATTTTGAAAATGTTGAAGGCTCAATTTTAATTTATTTCACATCTTTTGGTCGTAAAATATTATTTTCAATAGTGCAAACTGCCTATGACACTAGCATCATCTATCTAAAAAAAATTTTGCTACCAGCGTTAGTGTTAGTTTTGGGTGTATTTTTGATTTGATTTTATATTATACCTGATTTTGAAATTTAATTTACTTGATAATCAAGTTTTTTTAGGTTGGTAATACTAGAAACAGCTTCATGTTGTCAAAGAAAAATCAAATGATGATTCTTGGCGTTATTACTATATAAAAATAAAAAAATGTCAAATTTTGTGATACAATCTGGTAACACAAATATCGGGTTTAAAAAGAAATTTAATAAAAAATGACAATTATACCGGTATGGACCAGAGATTTACTTCACCGGCCCTAGTGATTTGCAGCATCTCTAGACAAGCCGCTATATTTAATTTCGGCTGGAGACATATCGGGTTTGATTTTTTGCTCCTTTTTTGATTGACTTGTACTACGTAAACATGTGACGATCGTTTTAAATTTTGATATTTTTTCTATCTTCTAGCGAAGGTTTCTGTGATTAAATTTAATAAACTTTTTTTATTTTAATTTTACAAGCTTGTGGGATTGAAATAAAAAAGCTTCATTAAGCTTGACTTGGTAGTAATCGAGACAACTTTATTTGACTTTTTTTAAACCCATTAAAAATCATGAAAAATAGGACTACGGCCATGATGGTTTTTATAATTTTAATTAAAATTCTCAATAACTGCTAAACAAATTTTGATGAAAATTATTTATTTTAACAAGGTTCTTGGATATATTATAAGGGAGTTTTAAAATTATATACATCATTCAATAAACATATACCAGGAACGGAGTGATGAAATAACGTAGTATATTGGTTTATATGGAACAATAAATGGTATCCGTCCACAAAATCTTAAGTTTGATTGGTCCGCATGATTGATTCATCAAATTTTGGTTATACTAGGAATGGAGTGAAACGGAGGGTATGGCTTACCTGTGGGAGAAATGGTGTGCGGGTGCAAAATCTTACCCTTATTGGTCGGCGTGATCATAGCCATCACCGCGTATTCTAAATTGTGCAATCATGTTTAAACAGGTATTGAAAATCGTATGCAGTCTTTACCTGAAAAATTACCATTCGACGTTTCAGATCAATGGATGTTTGCCCTTATTGATTCAGTAGTTCATTCAGTAGTCTATTGTATTGATGAATCCAAAAGATGATTTGTGCATGTTGATATAAGTTTGGTGATCAGAAAATGTCGAAGGATGTTTTTCCTAGCAGGGACTTGTATTATGATATATGGTAACATGTAATGATAATAGTGTTAGTTAAGAACTATAATTAGGGATGAGACACTGCGCAGGCGGAATATTTCAGAAGCCTGGAATTTTTCGTAATAACGCAGAATTTAACAATTTTGGCCCGCATTAGCTGTAATGCAGGCCTGTGCAGGCTGCGCAGCCTGCGCAGTAGATTCGAAAAATCCTCGATTTTTGCATCTCTAACTATAATACTGTTATTTCGTATTCATATATACCCGTTCTTTGCTTTTGTGCACTATGCTTCACAGTTACTTGACTATTGCAGTTTTACTGAAACCTAGAATCCTCACTTCGTCATACAACCATATTTTGCCTAGGAAACTGGTTTAGGAGTGGACTTTTAGAGACTAGTTCAGGGCTGGTCTAGTCTCACATGATATTAATAGAGTGACATTTTTAACGTATCAAATATATCTATAAAATACTATAAATTATATTGTTAAACAAATTAATTACACTATTATTTACACTATTATTTGCTATATATTTTATATTTTCAATTATTTTATATCTATTAATTAATTATATAAATTTAATTTTTACTATCTTATAATTATGTATTTTATTATTATTTATACTAAACTCTAATTATTTTAAAAAAAAAAAACATTAAAACAAATATTAAATATTATTTTAATGTAACTTTACAAATTATAATAATTATTATATTTTATAAATTTTTTTTAAAACAAAGACATATCTCCATTCATGGTTTTTGCATAACTATATTACAAAGCTATCTAATTTTTTACATATTAATTCATCATGTGATTATTTTTTACACCTGAATTCATTACACATATAGATTAACAGATATATACACACATTCAGATATGTGATTAGGTAGTATAATTTGAATACAAAAAAAATAAAAACATAAGTTATTCATAGTTATGATAACAAATGATATTAAACGCAATAATCTTAGATGCAAAAATTAGTAACTCGGTTTAAATTAATTTGTGTAATTGCCTTATATTTGGCATTTTTTATTTTTTTTTGTAGAATTTTTTGTTGAGTTGATAGAATGATAATTGCTAATCATTAAAGATTCATTAAATTAAGGGATATACATAATGATTTATATGTAATCAGTTTAAAATATTATACAGCTTTGTGATCAGTATTACGAATGCTAGTGGTGTATAATTTAGTAAAGTAATGAAGTATACTGTAAAAATCACATTTGAGTATACATACTGTACTAATAATATCTTATATATAAAATAGTCTGGAAGAACACTATTGATTATGACTTAAAGGACAAAAATTATACTGATATTTTTAATTGTAAAGGCATTATTGAAAAATGTAGGTTATACTGATAATTATTATTATTTGAAGATCTAAAAAGAGTGTTATTATCGAGTATATTCTGGAAAAATATAAATTGCATTAATGTTTGCCATTATTTGAAGGTCTAAAAAAAGTATCTTTTGATATTGGTTATGTTCAGAGGAACACTACTGATTATGATTAGAATAATATAAACTACACTAATGTCTGTTGTCATTTGAAGGTCTGAAAAAGTATTTATATAATATTTGTTTAAAACTTTGACATTCATTGAAACTGATTTAAAATAAAAAATTTAGAATGTTGTACTATATATATGTATTTGTAAAGGAATATAAATTAATGTTCTCATGGTTTATACAATTTAATTTAAAAACTATAAGTTTTGATATCAAATATCTTCAAATATACTCATACTTATAGTTATTATTATATATTTTATAAGATCATTACATTTTTTAAACTTCAAAAATTACAATTAATCAAATTTCTGTAACTTTACTACCAATCAATTAATTGGATTCAAATAGTTACAATTAATTTACTTCACAATTAATTATTTAGTATATCTGATTTTAAAAATAATTTTAATTAATAAATAATAAACTTAATCAGTTTTAAAGTAAATAGTAAATATAAATTAAATTTTTTAAATAATATTAATTTATTAAGTATATAGAATCTACATATTACATCTGCTTCTTAAGTACTAATAGTTGAAACACTTATATATACCTTATACAAACCATTTTATTTGTCTATATACATATATAATATATGAGAATATAATAATAATTTAAAATAACAAACATGAATAAATTACTGTTTATCTTATAATATTAATATCACTAACATTATAGAAACTAAAATTTTACAAAATAATACATATGTTCAATTATTAAGTTCTTAACACTTTACTTATTATTGATTATATACTGATAGTTGGAACAGGTATTATGATTCAAAAGTATCTTAAATCACATATTTACAAAATATTACAATAGATCTTTTCTTTAAATATAACTTCAAATTTTATATTATATCAATTTACTTATCTTATAATAATCTTAGACTTCATATCTAAAACAATATTATACAATAGATTTAAGAAGTAAATATAAATAATATACAACTAATTGTTATAGATAATTTTAATGTTTCTGACAACTTACAATTATCATCTATTAAACTTAAACTAATTTATTTTTTTTAATACAATAATATGTATAATTTAGCAAAATATATATAATCTTTAATTCTTATCTGACATAATAACAAATATAATGTCAAATTAACTATATCTAAACTAACTAGTTTATTATTTAATATCTAAATTCTTATTACATAAATAATATCAACTAAAGTACACTTAGTAATTATAATATATTAATATTATTCTAAGAATTTATCTATATAATTACTAGTAAACAATGATCAGTAACCAAAACTAAGCATAAAGTATTTAGCTATAAATAAATAAACCAAGAGTTCTAGTAAAATTTCACTACTCAAATTACATTCAATCTTAAAAATAATAATGTTTTTTTTATAATTAATGCTATAGAATTACTTGAAGTCTCTTATACAAAATTTAAACTAGTATTATTACAGCTGCTCTTTAATATATTCTAAACAAAAAATTTACTATTTATACTTTTAACATATCTTTTCTTTCAAGACATCCAAATTACACTTAGAACTTAAAAAATTAGACAATATTATTAGACAAATCAAAGTTTCAACTTGTAACCACACTTTTGTGTTTATATTTCATAATCTAGATATTCATTAACTTAATTCTCTTTATTATCTCAATATATGTAAACTCTAATCTTTTATCTAACTAGATATTTGCAACTAATACTACATGAAAACACTCTATTATCTCAAAATTTAAAAAATATTAAAAATATAAGAGAACAAATTAATGACAACATAGCTAAAAAATGTACTAAATTTCAAAATAGTCTAACATCAATAATCAATAATATACTTAAATAATACAAAGATCCTGTTAAGTTTGATAATATTCAAGAACTAAATAATATTAAACTAAACTATTACTTATTAAACAGCATATTCAACAATATTTTAATAATTATATAGCCTTTCAAAAAATTAAATCACAATTATTCAACAGAATGTGACAACAAGAATACTAATCTAAATTTAATATTAATTTTATATATTATTAACTAGTACTCTATAAAGGTTTTTTTTAATATTAATTTGACTTATTAATAGAATTAAATTAAAAAAATTTTATCAAAATCTATACCTAATTTAGCAGTATAATATATATACTAAAAAAAAAAAATTTATTATATAATTTTAATAATAAGATAAAAATTATAGATATAGTATTGATTTGAGTTAAGATTGAAATTAATATTAAGATAAGTTTATTTTAGTAATACTGGCCATTATGTACCTATAAGCATATAATTATATAAAATATTGTACTATAGCAATCAGCATGTCTATTAATGTATATCAAAATTCATATACCTATTATAAATTAAAACTTGTCATATACTAATATACTTATTCTCTAACAAATAATCAAAAAAGCAAGAAATGAAGGTGTAGGTTCTATAGCTTAGCAGTTAAGCTTCTATACTCTTCATAGTTAAAATTAATGATTCAAGTTTTGCTAAAAGCAAAATTGAAAGATTTTAGCTTCTATAACCTAATAAAGAGCTTGTAATTAAATGCAAAGCCCTGTAGTTAAGTCTAAGTGTAATAAAATAATAGAAATAGGAATTTCTAGAAAGAAACCCAATCATGGAGTGCAGACACTATGTGTAACAAGCAGTTGTTACAGAAAGTTACAGTTATGAAAAGATTGCACATATAAGTCCTTTAGGCTAGAGCAGCACCAACATCCTTATACCTTATAATATAGGCAGTACCAACATTCCTGCATCCAACATGTGAAGTACTTGTTTAGAAGGATAATCAACAAATTGTATAAATAAGTCTTAATTAGGATTCAAGAAGAGGATTTGATTGGAAAAGTATTCTGAAAATAATTAAAACTGAAATAATAAGAGAAGTGATGAACATAAGGACAGGCTATAATAAAAGATTAATCTAATCAAGAATTAAAAGGATCTTTGGCATAGCTTAATAATCTAATTATAGAAGGAAAAAACTTAGAGATTGGCATATAACTTCTTTGTGCAATATAAAAGTACCAAATTGAATTTTTGGTCATATCTATATGGAAGCCTATGACAAACAAGACTGAATCAACTAACTAATATGACATAAGATTTGCAAGATAGTATGACATTACTGGGGTCAGTGTAACTTTCTGGGACATAACTAGAATTGTCTTGCAGATATTATTGAATAAGCTAGAAGCTTGCAATATATAGTAGTATGATATCACTGAGATTAGAAGAACTCTCTAGATATAACCAGAATTGGTTTGTTTGTAAATGCAACAAGTTTTATAGAAAGAAGTACTATATAAAAAGTTAAATGCAACATTAAGTTACTGTATGATATTAAGACCTGGGGCATCTGCAAGAACAGTAGTAGCAGATCTAGCTTAAGATATAGATTAGTCAAAAGACCAATGGTGGTAGCAGATCTGGCTTGAGATACAAGTTTATTGCAGATCCTAAACCATTGTCAGAACATTTCAGAAAAATTAATAATCATCACAAAATTTTTAAAAGTGCTATATATCGATAATAATGTCCATATTATTATCGATATATAGCACCCCTGTCGGGTATTATTGTAAGTGATTATTAATGATATATAACAAAAATTTAACAAATTTTATAAAAATCATTACTAATCAATAGTAATTATAATCAGTTAATATCATTATATATCAAAAATTGTTATTTATCGTTAGTAATATATATTGATATATAGCATTTAATCAATATATATTGATTAATTTTAATCAATATATATTGATTAAATGCTATATATCGATATAAATCTGCTTAAAAATTTTGTTGATGATAGGCATACCAATGATAGAAAGATGATAAGGATTAAACATATCTTAATAAATCCAATTTGGGAATAGTACAGTGACAAAAAAGTAAGAAATATAGAAAACAAAGTAATATTAAATATAGTTAGATTAAAAGACAAAAGAAACAAGACTAGATAAAACATATAAGTAGGATATATAGATATAATTTACAGAAAACAGTACTTCTAGCATTTGGGATACTATATTAAGTTCAGTAAGTATCTTTGTCTGTGTAATAGTTTAATAGTTGTCCTGACCACAAGTAGTTGGTAAGATAACTGAGTGCAGACATGTGGCCAACATGTACTTAGATGCCATAAGGGTAACTAGGTGAAGTCAGTGGTATAAAATTAGATAATATATAATACTAATAATAATTGATCCTAAAAATATAATCATAAATTTGTACTATATCAAATTAAAGCTAATAAACCAACTGGCATTGTTACCAAAATTTCAAAAAAAAAAAGTAAGAAGTAAGAAGAATCAAGAAGTAAAAAAGAATAAAGTTAAAATAAACAACAAACTCCAAATTATAAAAAATAAGCTAAGAGCAATATTGCCAAAACTATATAATAGTAATCAGAAGTCTAGATACTGTAGATAATATGAAAAGTTGGCAAAGAATAATTAAAAAGAAAAGAAAAGAAAAATATAAATGAGTACAAAGAAAATAGATAGAAGAAAACATAAACAGAAGAAATAAAATAATTAAAACAGATCAAGATAGAATAATTGCCAGCTTACTAAACAAACTATACAAAAAGATTGTTCTAGACAAATTTATAATACAAGACAAAGAAGAAGTTAACCTAATATTGGAACCAAATGCAGTCTTAAATGGTTTGGCAACTCATTTTAAAAACCAATTTAGAAAATGAAAAACCAAACTTGAATAAATGACAGAAGAATAAAAAAGAGTATTGTTATTCTATATCTATTTCTTTTAAGATAGTAGATAACTAGAGCACCTTAGACAGTGAACAATTTTTGTAACCTCACTTGTTACTGTGTTATAACTAAATCGAAAGGCATATTATTTTAGAAAACTTAACAAAAAAGATTTAAGACAATTTGCAATTACGAAAGAGGTTATAATTAAAAGTATATGAGAATACTAATAACTGTTTAATTTAGGTAGAATAAACTAGTAGTTTATTAGTAAAAGAGTATGAAAACTTGATGTTAAACTTGGGGTCCATATCTGCTACTTTTATACTTTTTAGCTACATAGTAAATGTAATGGCCTATATCTTTTACATATACAAGATATTTTACAACTACTATTAATAAAATAAATAA
>CAJVQA010010920.1:0-11075 GCA_910591915.1 Cetraspora pellucida
TAAGGTAAGGCCTTGCTCATATCTTTATTAATAATTTTAACTGTATATTTTAGTACAAGAGTACTAAAATAAACTAAAGTTGTTTGTAACAAAATAAAAATTATATACAATAATAAAAGCTCAAACTAGTTTATTTACAACCTAAACTAAATAATTTAATTTTATAAAAAATATTTATTTATTTATTTATTTTATATAAAAAGTTTTTTTTTATAATATCAAATTATAATTTATATTTTATTAGTTTTTTTTTTTTTAATATTAAGGTAACCTCTTTGATCTTTTGACTTTTATTAATCACTTATTGGTATTGTGGTTCAATAAACTACTACATGAGAATGTACAATTAGCTATATATATAACTTTTTTATATTACCTATTTAAGGAGTTCATCTAAAAGTTCTTATCAATTGTTATACCTAATACTTCTGCTTGGATGTTCTACTTTAAATCTTTTGAACCTGTAATCTGTATTAATTCACTGAGTCATATCCAGATGCTTAGATTATTATTTCAATCTTAGGACTAATTTATTCTTAAGATAAACCTCTTAAAGTCTTCTGTACTTATTTTTATAGCTGATCTAGATATTATTATAACAGAACCAATACTTGCAATTAAGACTTAATTATTAAACCACTATGCTCTTGTAAAGTTCATTTAGACCCTAGCATCTACTTTATAGCATAACCTCAGTACTTTAGTATACCTTTGAATTTTGGCAGACTTCCAATTCAGATGGCCTATATAGAACTATAACTAGTTCATTAGTATATTAGGTTAATCTAATATTCTTCTTCTCTAATTCATTCTGGTAGCCTAGTTGGTAGTATCTCTAAGACTCCCAACCTAGAGATTCTTGCACATCTGGTTACTAAGACCTGGGTATCTGTTTCTCTAAGCTAGCCTTTATAGTAATGTCATTAAAGATCTAGCTACTATTTTATTAGTTTTTTGTATTACTATTATATATAGTTATATTATATTTGTGTTATTAGAATCTAATTTAATTTTAAATATTTAATATGATACTATATTTATAAAGGTTTGGATTCTATAGTTTAGCAGATAAGCTTTCAAACCTTCTACAAACAAGGTCAATAGTTTGAGTTAGACTGAAATTAATTTTGTCTTTATAATCTATTAGAGTCATTAATTAAATATAAAACCTTATAAAAAAGTTTAATACAAGTACAAATTTGAATAAAAAGGAATTTTTAAAAGAAGACTCAATTGTGAAGTATAAGCACTATATGTAATAAGTAGTTGTTATAAAAGATTATAGTTATAGAAAAATTGTATATATAAGTTCTTTAGACTAAAGCAGTATTATATCTTCTAATATAAGCAATACCAACATTTTGTATTCAACTTGTAAAGTATTTGCTTAAAAGAATAATCAACAGATTGTACAAATAAGTTCTAATTAGGATCTAAGAAAAAAATTTAATTGGAAGAATAGTTTGAAGTTATTAAGACTAAAATAGTAAGAGAAATTGTAAACACAAGAATAGTTTGTGATAAAAAATTAATCTAACCAAAAATTGAAAACATCTTTGACATAGTTAAATAGTCTAATTATAGAAAAGAAAATCTTAAAGATTGGTATATAACTTTCTTGTATAATGTAAAGATATCAAATTAGGTTCTGGTTATACCTATATAAAAGTTTATAATGAACAAAACTAGGATTAACTAACCAATATAAGATAAGATCTGCAAGACAGTATGGCATTACTAAAATCAGTATAACTCTTTAGATATAACTAGAATTGTTTTACAGATATTATTAAATAAGCTAGAAGCTTACAATATATTGTAGTATAATATCACTAGAGTTAGAAGAACTCTCTAAGTATAATTAGAATTGTTCTGTTTATAAGTATAATAAGTTCTAATTTCTATCATAAAAAGGAGCAACTTGTTGGGAATTAAATGCAGCATCAAGTTATTGTATGATATTAAGACATAGAGCATTTACAAGAATGACAGCAGCAGACCTGACTTAAGATATGAATTGGTTAAAAAGACTAATAATAGCAACAGGTCTGGTTTAAAATATAAGTTTATTGTAAATCTTAGACTATTGTTAGAACACTTTAAAAAAATTAATAATAGGCATATTAAAGATGAAAGATTATAAGAATTAGATATATCTAAGTAAGACCAATTTAAAAATAGTATAATAACAAAAAATGAAAAATATAAAAACAAAATATTACTAGATATAGTTAGATTAGCAGTTAGAAAAATTAAGACTAGGTAAAACATATGAATAGAACATATGAATATGATTATAGAAGATAATATTTTTGATATTTAGGATACTGTATTAAGTTTGATAAGAATCTTTATCTGTATAGTAGTTTAATGTATACTCTGATCATAAGTAATTGTCTAAATAACTGTATATAGACATATAGCAAATATGTACTTAGATGTTATATAGATAACTAGATGAAATCAGTAGTATAAAATTATATAGCAAATATAGTACTAGTATAATTGATTATAAAACATATAACTATAAATTTGTATTATATCAAATTAAAGTCTAATAAATCAATTGGCAATATTACCAAAGTTCAAAAAAAAATTTATACTTCTTTATATACTTTTTTATAACTTTCATTATATATTACAATTATTATTACTAAACTACTAGAAAGACTATAAATTATTTTGTTATATTTTAATTTTCTTTTATTTTTAACTTAATAGTAGTCTATCTGTTTACTATATGTAGTAATTTTTTTCAAATTAGTTAATTTCTTCAGTTTTTTGTTTTTATTATTATTAATTTGATATATACAATCTTATATTCTTTTTGGTATCTTTTTAATATAATTGAATTTAATAAGATTCAAATTATTATTTACAGTTTACTATATATTCTTTTTTTAGTTATACTTCTATAGTTGGTTTGATTTTTAACTTGATTATATATGTTTTATGCAGACTTTTCTGTTGGTATATTATCAACTTAATATTGCAAAAAGGTTAAAATTTTAATTTATTATATATAAATATAATACTTATAATCTAAGTTGTAATATATAATTGTCTTAAGAAATATTTGTTAAGTATTTTAAGAGTACTTAACTAAATGTTTTAATGTTAGTTTAACTAATTCATTATTACAAATCTTTTTTGTATATATTGTATTACTTATTATTTTAATTATAATTATATTATATTATCTTTTTAAGCAAGTACTTTACAAGTTGAATATAGAGATGTTGGTATTGTTCTATCATCTAAAAACTTATTTGCATAAAACTGTTATGTAACTGAATTTTTTATAATGTTACTATTACATATAATGCTTTCTTTTTGTAAAATTAATCTTTTTTTGAAAATTTTTAATTTGTTTTTATATTTTATCTTAAGACTTTTCACAAAGTTTCACATTTGATTTGATTTCTATTTTAAATAATAGAATTAAAATCCTAAGATTTTTGCCTTTAGTCTAACCCAAACTATTGATCTAATCTGTAACAGATTAATAGCTTTACTGTTAAACTATAAGACTTAATCTCTTATATAAAAAGTTAAAAATTATTATCATTAACTTAAAACAATTCTAAAAGGTTGTTTTTATATTTAAATAAAGATTTTAAAAGTTATTTATAGTATAACATTGTAGGTATCAATATAATTAATAAATAAAGTTATTTATCATTCAAGAAGAATTTAAATTACAAATCAATATATAAGTTATGTTTTTAAACAATACTGTATATATGAGTAGTATTTTTTAATAATATAGATCGAATATTTAATATGTAATTAGTAAGAATAATCTTAATTAAGTAGAATAAAATTGCTATTTAAAATATTTGATAAAAATAAAACTTTATTAATAGCTTTGTTGATAATAAAATATATTCATTCATATATGAGTATTTGATTGATTTATAGCGCTTTGCAAAAAGGTGTAACCCCCATGATTTTTGTGATGATATGGGGAAATTTAAATAAAGAATTTAATAAGAGAATTTAATAGAGAATCTATGTAATAAATTGTAATCAAATTATATTTTAAATCAGTATAAAAGCTTGCGATCATATTTTTTAATCAATATAAATATATTTATATTAGCTTTTGCATTTGTTTTTCATAATAAATAAACTTGAATATTTCTTTTAGCAATTTCATATCGTTCTCTTGCTATAATGGCTAATGTTCAAGATACAAAGATAACATATTACTGAGGAACCTGTTTTAGTTGTCGCAAATGCTTGTATTGTGGAACCGATTTATTGCAAAATAAATGTAATTGCAACATATCTACTGCATCACATAGAGGAAATCGAACCGATGCTGTCAAATATGCATATACTCAAATATTCAACCCAAGCTAGACAGCAGAACAAATAAAATATATTTAACAAAAAATCACACTTCATAGTTATTTGCTAAGCTCAAAAGAAGCATTTAATTTTTTTTTGTGTTCCTGGTGTAATAATATTTTATTGAAATTAACACCCAAAAAGCCTAAAGAAAAGTTATATTCTGTTATCACAAATGATGACATTTCTTTAGAAACTGAAACTTATAATCTTATGTTTCATAAAAATTCCGAAATAGCTAATTCTGTAACATTTAAATCTGATGAAAAAAGAATTTCTTCTGATAATAAGGATGTTGAACATGAGTATAATTATGGAGTATTCATTAAATTAGAAAATGTAATATCTCTTCCAGCTAAATGGTATACGGTTAAAGTATCTGCGGTTGATGAATTACTTTCTGAAATTCATTCTAATATTGAAACATTAATAAAAAAATCAATCGAAGCAAGTGATTATCGAGTTGCATTTAAACCAGAAAAAGGAGCAGGAGCAGGTACACAATTAATGGATGCTCAAGACTTTAAGAAATTTCAAATGGATTATAATAAATATACTTTAAAAAATATTAGCATGGTTTTTCTTATTACTTTTATCGGTACTTCTTTGAATCTAACTCGAAAAAAAATAGTAAATAAATAATTTAAAATTAATTTATAACATTAATTTTTACTAAATATTATATATATATATATTTAGCAACATGTATCTGAAGATAATTCAAATGAAGATTTTACTACAACTTTTAAAAATAAAAATCGTATTCCTAAAACTTCTAATTTATCATCTAAAGAATCAATAATGGCAAGTAATGTCTTAGAGATTTGTAAAGCAAATCATTATAATATTCATAATTAGCCTTGTATAAATAAAGATAGAGCTAAAGAAAATCACATTGAGATAACATTTATGATGCTTTCGATTTGGGCCTCTGAAATGGTAAAAACAGTATAATTTATATAAATTTATTTATATTAAATATTATAAATAAAACTTTTTATAATTATTTTTAAATAGAGTAAAGCAATGGCAACGTCAACAGAACCATCTACACATCCTTTATTTGCATATCAATATCCTTCAAAAACTAAAGCATCATCATCATTACTATCATCATTGCAATCTAATTCAATACAGCAACCAGTATATTCAGGACAACCATATGCCGTATCTCCATTTTATAATTCATTTCAAATGTTTCCATTATATATTTCTTCACAAATATATAGAACACCTTTTCAAACATCTATTCAAATGCCTTCTCAATCAGCTATTCAAACATCTTCTCAATCAGCTACTAGTATCACAATGACTTTACCTACAATTGGTGATTTTTTAAAGCAAGTAGACGAAAGTGAAGATACTGGCAATTATTACCAGAATTTTTTATTGAAATTAGAACAACAAAGAATTTTAGTACGATTATTATCTAAATTATCAGATGAAAACTTTGAAAAATGTGGAATAGATACAATTGGTGCAAGAGAAACTCTTCGTGAATATGCTACAAAGTATAATATAGTTCATACATTATCACATAATTCAATATCAGTTGATAATTCATTTATTTATAACCCACCCCATTAAAAAAACTATTAGAAAGTGAAGGTGTAATTTGTGAACATGCAACTAATAAAGGGTATATTGGGTCTGAACAACTTTCTACAAAATAACGATATTTTTTTAAATAATTTTTTATATATGAAAAGACAGTTTCTATAGGGTTAAGATCAGGTGAATAAGGAGAAAGAAATATTACATGTATACCAAATGCATTTAAATATTCTAATAATCCATCATCATGATGAATTCTTGCATTATCAAGTATTAATACACTTCTTGTATTCGAATATGAATTCATTTGAGGTAGCTAATATCAATATAGTAATAATTACTAAATTAAAAATTTTAATTTATTATAATTATAAAAAAATATATAATAATAAATATATTGTACCACTTGAGATATTACAAATTCCTTAAATCTTAATTTTGTACAACTACCTTCCATAATATCTACAGCAATAATACCATCCAAAGTAAGTGTAGGTAAAAGTGTATAACGTATACCATGAACAAATACTGTTTTTTTAACAGATCTTGTATTTGTTTCAGAATAACCATATCCTCGAGAAATAGTTCATTCATCCTTAGATGATTCATCCAAAAAAACTAATTGTTCACATTGGTATTGGGTACCTATGCATAACATAAAAGCACTACGAAGCAATTCATTGCGTTCTTTTGCTGCCTTATGTAACTAGAATAAAGTATAAGAATTTATACTTTACATATATGAAATATATTAGATAAAATACCTTCTTTCATGTAATTCCACAATAAGCTAATGAATGCCAAAGTGTAGAAACTGAAACATGTTTACCACACTGAATTTCTATTTGCAAAACAATTTCATCAAGATACCAGTCTACATTTTCTTGAATAATGTTTCGTAATATCTATTTTATATAATGCGAATTTTAGAGTAGAATTATAACTAGATGTAAAAATAATAATACACTTTACATTCATATCATTTCGATTGAATGTTTTATGCCGTCCAGGTATTTGTCGCCAGGGATAAGTTATGGTTCCCCATTTTTTATATAAACGCATTACTTTCTTTACCAAACTTTTACTAATATAAAGAAGTTTGGCGATTTGTGATTTAGAATAACCATCATATTGTAGATAAATTATACGCCATTTCAAGTCATTACTATATACAGGAGGCATGCTAGCAAGAATATTTTCAAAGCAAAAACAATTTTTGCCAAATGTCTAGTAGGGTTGCAACATGTACTAAGTACTGCGGGCACACCTTTTTAAAAACAACGCAATATGTAATAGTTTTTATACTAATTTATCTAGTATGATTGATTGCAATTTATTACGTAGATTCTCTATTAAATTCTCATTAAATTCTCTTATTAAATTCACTATTTAAAATTTCCCCGCATGATCACAAAAATCATGGGGGTCACACCTTTTTGCAAACAGCGATAATTCGTTGAAGTTCATGTGCTATGAAATCTGACCAACATCCTTATACCATAAAAGATGTGATCTTCAATGTTCATTTTTGGTATATTCCCTGACTGAAATGGCGTACGTATACAAGACACGAATCGTTACCGTAAGTGGGCGTATACAAGACACGAATCTATCGAGTAAAAGGCCCGGGTCTCTTTATCTTCCACCAATTTAAAACATAATACATATAATAGACCCCGTTTATATCATTAAAACTTTGTGAGATGCACAGTTTGCATTTATAACAGGAATTTGAAAAAACCCAGGTTGGATTAATATAGACCCCGTGATTCGCACCAGATACTGATACTATCTTAGGAGTCCTATATAGACCCGGAGTATAATGCGTTTATATCGTAACAAAGGCATACGTACATATTTTGCATTTACAATAAGCTGTCTTTGGGTTTTTGTAAAAATCTACGTAATAAAGATCCATTAGGTTTAATTTATGGTATGTTTACGTATTAAAAGGGATCTTCTATACACCATTTACGGTACTATTTTATCAACCGCATTTTTTTAAATATAGTGAACCACCGATTTCTTAAATACACCCATGCCATTTTACAAAAAATATACGTAGTAATACTGTAATAGTAAACACGAATAGATGCCAACATCATGTGTGTATTTTGTGGATTTTATAATGAATAGATGAATATGAATGATATGAAATGTCTGGATTAGATAAAGTACCAAATTCTACATAATAACGATAACTCCTCTAAACTTATAATTTACCGGATTCAATTCGTCTAGTTTCCTTTGGTATCATTCATTACTTTTAATAATAAACATTTGTGTTATTTTTCCAGCAGAGATAATTATTTCTCGCAAAGACAAATAAACTTAGTATTTTGTCGTGAATTTTCTAAACCTATCAATATTTAACGCGATCCCTTAATCTCTTAACCTTCTCTGTCAATAACATAGTTGGTAGATCGAATGATCAGGTGTCTTTAGGGTTAGGAGTAAATCACGTTAGGGGGGAATTTTTGATTAATTTTTTGTGGGAGATTTACAGGCGTTGTCAATAACTGTCCTCAAATAAGTATGATACCGAATGATTCCAATTTCGAAAGACACAAAAATTTCAATCTTCTTTATGAAAAATAGTATATGAGCTCTCAACTTTCGGTCATTAACTCTAATTAGATCCTATTTCGCGTGCCTAATTAAGTTATATAGTCTAATAACAAGTTGATCAAATAAGTTTTCAAGATTAAATAATTTAATTATTTTAGTACACATGTATATTTGAAACTTTATAAAGAACTTCAAAACTAGGAAAAATTAAATAACTTTCTATTAAACTACACGTATATGAAAAAAAGTTTACATTGATAAAAATGCTTCATTTTTTTTTTTTTTTTTTAAAAAAAAAACTTCATAATGCAATATTGTCGAAGTTGAGAACAATGCTATTCTAATATATTTGAAATCTTTCTCTAAATCTGTATATAAACCTGTATACAAATTTCTACTTCTTTTTGCACGTTATTTGTAGATGTTCCCTATCTTTTATTAAAAAAATGAAAACAGTTACTTTTATAATTATTATATTGATTAACAATAATGATCTATATTGATATCCAACCAATACAATTATTGTATATATATATATATTTATATTTATGACTAAGATATTTGTAAAAAGAAATAATCTGATAATTTTTAATTTGCTGGATTTACTGAATTTGTGCAGTATTCATATCATACGGGCCGTAATTGGCAGCTATAGCATTTTCATCATATTCACTTATATTTCCTTGTGGGTAATAATAAGTTTGTTGTTGTTGCCATTGCCAATATTGTTGTTGTTGTTGTTGAACACCGTGCAAGCGTTCCATATACTTCACATACAACTTATCCACCATTTCTTGGTAACCTTTTCGTCGATTATACCAATATTCGTTAAGTGCGCTACGTTTCTCTCCACCTGTGGATTGTGTCAAACTAGTTCGTCCTGAAGTTATTCTCAGAAAATCAAACCCGAATCCAATAATCATTTGAATCGTATTGACACATCCAATAACTATCAAAAGAGAATTCCATATAAAGAACCTATAATATTTTCAAATTTTTTACTTTAGTAAAATAATTAAATTTCCTACTTGATAACTTTGAAATTTGAATAAAAAAAATATATTTAAATACATCATAATCAAGTGCGCAATAAATGCTAGCCATCGGTTTATAGCGAGTGTCAAAAGAGCAACAATATGGAATGTCTTGCGGAAAAGTCCCGAGATAAAACCAATAATTGTCATGATGTCTTTAGAAAAAAAACTGGTGGTTATAAGTTGTGTGTACTTTTCTTCTTCACTAAAAGGGCTGTCTAGTATTAAATATTAAATATTTTAACAACTGATAGATTCAGGTGTGAATCTTTTTTAGGGCGGAATTTACTGAATTGATATATTACGCCTGAGCAGGGCCCGAAACAAGTTACCAAACATTTGCCTTCATGATTTATCCTTCAAATTAGGAAACTGTAGTTATCACACACAGCCTAGACATGTGCAATTCATAATTACGATCTTTGTATTACGATTTATGCAGTTTTATTTGGTCAATATATGCTTTATGTAGATCGCATACCCCTTTAATCAATAAAAAAAAAGTATCTTAGAGTTCAAAATTCTCGCATGACTTATACGTATCTTTAATATACATATATATATATATACCTATATTAATTTTAACTCCTTTAACTAATGTAATAGCTTAAAAGATGGTAATTTTCATCATCGGTTACACGTCTAAATGTTTGTATTTTCCAAGTGATGTAACTATTTATTGTTTTAAAACAATTTCTGTATATATCTTGTTTACGTATATACAAAATAATATAAATAGCTAATCAAGTTGTAAATTGTTTTTAATTTAACAAATTGTTTCATAAAATTATAATTAGTTTATACAAAAAAAATAGATTTTATTTATCACGACTGATGCCGAAGATCACGCGACATTTCAGGCCGGAATTAACGACCCTAGCGTCGCTCTCAAAAAATGGTAACCGGACAGATCTGCCGGTTACATATGATTTCGGATTTGATTGTTGGCAACTTTAATTACAAGTTGACAATATCATTCTTATATAAGTTACATATTATATATTATCGTTATTATAACCAATAGAGCTCAAGTTTTTTTAGTTTTATACCAATAAACCAAAATGTAATTGTCAAAAATTACATACTAAGTTTTATAAAAGGAAACTTTTAAACATATCTTATTGGATATACATAGCTTTTAGGTCTTTTGCATTTCTGCCAATAAAACTACGCAATAATTATGTAATAAAACCATACCCGCTTGTATAACATTGGCTGCATAGACCAAATTATCATAAGTGTAATCAAAAGAAAATTTTATTGTAACAATTTATAGTTTATTATTTGACAAACTGTTCTTTTAGCAATACTTATATAATTAATTTAAGGGTAGAGAGTAATAGTTTAAAATTATATATAAACCTAATGGTAATTTTTTTTTATATTTAATTTTATAAAAAATTTTATTAAGTAAACTAATTTTAATTTATAAGAAAAGTTTGTAAAGTAGGTTTTTCTGATTCTAATGATAGTAAAACTATTAATATTAAGTAAAAACTCAGGAAGATATGACTTTTTAAAGATTAGGTATAAAAATTTATTAATTAAGTTAACTTATAGGGTTAC
>CAJVQA010010921.1:0-11075 GCA_910591915.1 Cetraspora pellucida
AAGTAATAGCTGTATTTGTAAATAGTACTTTGACAGGTACTAGCTTTATGTTATTGGAATTTAAAAAGCCATATATAGCTTAAAACAGCCTGATTATCTGTTACTAATCGCCTCTTCTAGTGTCTTAGGATACTTCTAAATCTAGTATAGGTAATCCTTGTACAGAATAAACTATTTGTTAAGCCTGACTAATACAAAAGAACAATAGGTCAAATCTTTCTTACAACTGACCTATTGTAAAGCTCCTTATAGTATCTAGGAGACTATTAAATTTAAATTTTATTTTTAAAGATTTATTTCTTATTTTTAGTTATTTTTATTTATTTTATTTTCTTTAAATAAAAGATCTTCTACTCGACACTCATCATTTCAAAATTTGCTACAGCTTGATAGTTTTTAGTAAATTTTATTACAATACCATACAGCACTAAGTCAAAGCATCTAAATATATTAATATATTTTAGAATGTTTAGTATATACTCTAAGTAAAATCCTTATAAGGCTATATATTTATAGTTTTTTACATTATTATAGTTGTGTGGATTAATAAAAAGTGTAAGAAGAATATAAAGATAGCATAAAATGTTAAAGCTATTAATGAGTTAAAGCCAATTCTTGATATAGCAACATAGTAAAATTCTATTTTTGATATGTATAAGCAGACACTAAAACTGCATACAGTATTAAATACTATATTATTTTCTAAAACAGAATTATATCCATATATTTTGCTAAAAATAAGTAAAAAATAATAGAGCTTTTTAATAAAGTTTTATTATTTTTTAAGGATGCTTAGTATATTTTTAGTATAGATAATTGGTTAACTTTGAATATAATGAACTTTTATATAACAAATTTTAAATATAATGAACTCATAATTTTAAAAATTTATAATAATTCAGTATAGCAATATCATGGGTCTTTAAAACAATATAACAATTTTCTATAATAAACTTTTTTGTCTTTTGAAATTATCAGTTTGTTATAAAAAGAATTTACTATAATTATAAATATATATAATATAAAATTTTATAGAATAAAAGCATTTACTTAGTTTAATTAATTTAGTAATCATGTTTATATTATCATCAGAATATTTAACTTTGTTAATAGTTATCTTTGTTTATTATTTATTACTTAAATCACTTGAAAAAGCTAGAAAAAATATGATATACTACAATGGCTTAAGCAAAAGTATGAATTTGCATCTAATAAACTTTTAAAATATTGCCAAAAGACAAATGTTTTACATATTGTATTAGTTATACTAAATCTATAGTTTAAACTCCAATACTTTGTAAAACTTAAATAGACATCTTAACTTATTAATTAAATTAGAGATATATAAGTATTATATAAAAGTTATAATTAGAGATCTAATTAATCAGTTATTTGAATAAATAAATATTAATTAAAAAATTTAAATGAATATCTAATATATCTATCAAATATATATATATCTAATATTATACTAACATCTGTTCTTTTTAGTATTTTAGTTTATATATATAATATATATATATTTTTTATATAATTTTAATATCTTGCAAATTGATAATAGTTGACACAAAAGTGGCTAATTATGAAAAAAACAAACTTATTACATAATTAAATTTAGGTATAATAAAATTTCTATTAAAGTTTTCTGAAATAGCTTATTATAAAATGAGTAAATATAAAAATTATATTAGAATTTGAACCAAATAATATATAAATATTAGTAAATTAGAGATGTTATAATATATAGTATAGATTATTAAATATATAGGCTAAGTGCTAAAAAAAGGGCTAAAAATGACAAAAAAAAAGATCTTTAAAAAATAAATTTTTATATTATAAACCTTATAATAAACTATAAGAAAATGCAAACTTTAAAGAGTTACACTGCAAAATTTTATTAATACAACTACTTTCATATCTTAAGTAAAAAATAATCCTAATTTAATTCTAAATTAATTTATATAAAAAAAACTCTTAAAAAATTATCATTTTTAGCTTTTTTTTTAGCATCTAGCTTATCTAAGTGATTGTAAAGAAACTTATAATAGAATAAACAGATATAAAGAGAAAATATATTTTGTCATTAATTATAAATAAAGAAACTTAACATGTAATAAGTAAAGATATAGCAACTTAGTGAAGTAGATAAGTTGTCAACCTCTCAAGTAATAGATTGGAAATTCAAAACCTATCAATAGTGAAAATTTGAAAAAACTATTTATATAATATTAGTATTACAGAAGATAAGCAGTATTATGGCAACAGCATTCTATCAATCAGTAGGATAAAATACCTGTAACACAGTCACACTAGCATAACTGGCAGGTCATAGGGCATCTGTACAATGTTAAAGTTATATAGAGAAATATAAACTGGCATTAAGTAGTGCAAACCCAAAATAAGTTCTTATAATTGTGTAAATCTGTGAACTGAGAAACTGAAGCCTACTTGGAAATTTCCAAGTAGAAAGGTAGCACAGATCTTTAACAATACTACTATAAAGGCTAAACCTAAAAAATAAATACTAATGTGAAAAAAATCAGGCAAACAAGAACCTCAGATAAGGTTACTACTAACCAGACTGCCAAAAGTCTTGAACTAGAGAAAAAAAATCTTAAAAGCAGACTCTGGAGTATCAAAAACAGGTTATAGTCTTTTCAGACTATCTGAACTAAGAGTTTGAAGTCAGAAGCAAGGGTATACTATAAGTATTAGAGATATACTATGAAGTTAATGCTAGAGTCTAAGTAAATTTTGCAAGAGCAAGCTTTGCTAACAAGTAACTAAATATAGATAGTTAGTTAGCAAGAAGCCCTCTGAAGCCTTACAGTTAGGTGATATACTTTGAAATGTATAACAGCTTAATGGATATACAGACAGAAAAGTCAAAATTAAGTTAAATGACACTTCGATATACAGGAACTTATGCACTATTTGTTAGTATAAGTATAAGAATTAGAGTGTTTAAATAGATAATTTTCTAGTAGATTGCAGGTATAGCAACTAGTATAGAACCTGCTATATAGGTGAACTACTTAAAATAAACAACCAAAAGTTGTATATATAACTAGTTGTAAACTTATTTTGTACAAGTTATATAACTATAATTAAAAATACAATAAAGACAATAGTTGCTGATAACTATAACCTTAGTGAAAACAAAAAAAAACATGTAATAAGTAGATCTAAAGAATTATTCAAATAAAGTATTCCAAATTAATTAGAATATATAGTTTTATTAAGAAATCATAATGCAATCTATTAAGATAAATAAATAAAATAAATTATTAACAGGCATAAATAAATTATTAAAATTTAATCAAATCTTGCAAACATTAAAAACTGTAAATAGAAATAGACAAAAAATATATATTTTTTGCTATGAAGCAACTTATTACAAGATGTAAAAATAGACAAATTATTAGAAATCAATTAAAATTAAAAAAAATTATTTATAAACAGATACAAAGAATTTTTTTAAATTTTATAAATATAACCAATAATGTATTTGTATTAAGAAGTTATAAAGCAACTTATATAAATAATAAAAAGATATTATAAGTAAATTGCAAATTTAAAATAATTAAAAATTAATCCAAAAGCACTCTTACATTATAGTTATAGAAAACTTATTCATATTTGAATTTAGAAAATAATATTATCAAAAAAAATAATATTAAAAAAATAATACTATAGATGATGACCAAAATTATCAAAAAACAAAACATTAAAAAACTCAAGAATTACATTAAAAATTAAGACTTAGACCTTTAATAAAAAAGATAAAGCATCAAAAGTTGAACTTAGTTAAAAAGCAAATAGAGCAAAAAAAACTTTTGATAAAAAATAAAAAATTTTGCAAAAATTTAAGAAATTACTATAACTCTGTTTTATAAATTTTTTGAGTTATACAAAAACATAACAGGACAAATAAAATAAACAAACAAATATATAAATTAAACTAATATAATCCAGATAAAACACATGATTTAGAAATATTTAGAAAACAACTATATAATATAAATAAAAGTTTGTCAAAAGAATATAGAGAAAGTCTTAATACAATCTTTACAAGAAGAGCATATTGGGCAATTAAATAATGTACATAAGAAAATCTTCTTTAATGATGCAAGTAAAATATATGCAATACCTAATAGAGAAGATAATATTGTTGCATCACTTATAAATTAAGATCTAAATAAAGTGATGCTTTTGTAAATAACAAAAAAAATAATAAAAAAAACAGAACAAAAATAATTAAAGAAAAAGCTTGATTTGATAAAACAATTTTAGGACAAAATAGAAATAGAAAAAAAAAGAACAATAACAAATAACCAAAATAGAAAAAAGGCAAGAAGAGACTAACAAAAAGACACAAAAAAGAAAAATAAAAGCTAAAAACCTTAGTGAGAAATTACAAATAAGCATTAAAACTGCAAAAAATAAAGTAATTATAAAGATAAGACAAACATATAATAGTCAAATAAAAACAGAATTATCTATTCAAGAATAAAAAGAAGAAGAACAAATAAGAAAATAAGAACAAGAAGATGTAAAAATAGATAAAAAAGAATTAAGACAGTGATCAACAATAAAAAAAACAAAAAAAAAAAAAAAAGCAAGAAACAAAAAGAAAAATTGATATAATAGAAGTATCTTTTAAAGAAAGCATATAGGCATCTAGTAAGAGAAACTGTAATCAAACAACAATTTGCTCACAAACATATTAGCATATAACATATTTAAAAAATCAAAAAGAACATACAAACTTTATTATATAGTTACTAAAAAACAATAAATATATCAAAAACATTAAAAAAGTCTTTAAAAGCAAAAATTTATAGATAGAGATAGACTTTAACTGTGAGCATAGTAAAAGTAAGACAATATAAAGAATTAACAAAAAAGAAAATAATTAGTACAGAATAATTGCAGAAGAAGAAAAAGTAAACAAAAAAGACAAACAAAAGAAAAATACATATAATAAAAAATACAGAAAAAAAAGAAACAATATACCAAAAGCTAAAAAAAAGATATATAAATAAGAAGAGAACAAAAAAGTGTTAAATAAAGATCAAACAGATATTAATGAATAGAAAACATAATACTTAAAGTATATAACAATTTGGAACTTATTAGCAGATATAAACAGAAAATAGCTCAAATATATTAGCAAAAGATTTAAAAAAACAAATATAGCAAAAAACTAGTTAAAGCCTAAACAGAAGATATGCAGAAATAAAAGTGATCTGCAAATACAAGATATAAAAAAATAGTTGAAAGATAGAAATACTATTACAGAAAAAGAGAAAAGCTGAAACAACTAGTTAGGCCTTAAATAAAAGATATTTAGAAATTAAAAATAATCCTCAAATACAAAATATAAAAAAATAATTAGAAGATAGAAATATTAGTACAAAAAAGAAGAAGCAAATATAACAAAAAGTAAAGTAAAGTTAAATACACAAACATAATTAATAACAAGACAGGTGGAAGATGCTTTAGGCTAAATTTTGAATAGACTAAACTGATTGAAAGACACATAGCTAGGTATAAAAGAAGATCTAACTAATTACTCCTAAGGATACTCTAGTTAAACCTTTAAATACAGATGAGAAGATTAGAAATTTTTTGCAAAGAGAAAGAAAAATTTTTAAAGAAAAAAAAAATATCACCTAGTTTGAAAAGAAAAAAGAATAGAAAAACAAGAAAAATAACTAAAATTACCAAAATAGGACAAGAGTAGTTAAAAAAGAAGTAAAAAAAAAAGTAAAAAAAATTAAAATCACATATTACAATATTAATAGATTAAAAACCAAAAGTTGAAAACTTAAAAATCTGCTTAGCTAGGCAGAAAAAGAAGAAATTATAATATTAGAAGTTATAAAAATAAATCTTGCTAAAAGAGAAGGAAATTTTTAGTATACAAGATAGCAAAAAAATATAACAGATATTGAAGTAGTATAACAGAAGACAAGAAAAAAGATTTAGGTGTAAAAGTTTTGATAAAAAAACAATAGCCAAAACATGTAAGCATAGTCAAGAAGATAAATAAGTATATAATAGAAATTATATTATATTTCAAGCAATTGAAGTTAATAGTAATAGAGATTTACATATTATCAAGTAACAAAGAAGTAAAAAAAAGCATTTAACAAAAAATAGTAGAAATTGTTACAAAAAAATAAACAAATACAAATAGTGATTATGTGAAATTTTAATCATATAGTATATAATATCTTAGATAGCCAGAATTTACAAAAGATTGTTAATATTAGTTGGATAAAAAAACAAGACTTCTATAATACATACAGAAAAATATATTCAACTGAACAAAAATACACATAGTCAAATTCAGAAACAGCAACAAGAATTAACTATATATGAATATTGGAAAAACTAGCTTCAAGTCTACAAAATGCAGAAATTGAGAACATAGAAAAAATTACTAAAAGTGATCACAAGATAGCAACAGCAGAAATATAAGTAAAATATATAATAGTAAAAAGCAGCAAGACAAAAGTCAAAAAAAAAACCAATCAAGACCAATATATTTTTATGCTCGACAAAAGAAGAAGAGTAAAAAATTTATATACAAGAGTTACAAAAATAATTAAAGATAAAAAAAGCTTTAAAAAATATACAAAAAGAAGAACAAGAAAAAAAAATACAAAAAATTAACAATATATAGGATATGATAGAAGAGACAATTATAATAGCAGCAAATAAACATATATCTAAGAAGAAAGTCTACAATATAATGATAAACAAAAGGCATAATCAAAAATATCAATAACAAGAAAAACTCATTGTAAAGTTTCAAAAACTTGTCAAATATGCAAAGACAAAAAAAAGGTCAGAAAGTTACAAAAGCAAACAAAAGTAAAATAAATAGAAAACTTAAGATACTAGACAAGAAAATCAGTATAAAATTGCCAAAAATCTAAAAACAATAGTCTGATGCTTGGATAGAGGACATAAAAGACTGGCAAAAAATTCTTTAATAGAAAAAGAAAAAAGTATAAAAACAAAAACAAAAAATGCAAAATAATTAAAACTAACCAAGAGAAAATAATAACTAGTCTTTTGAACTAGTCATACAAAAAGATAATACTCAACAGAATAATTAAACAAACAGAAGAAGAAACTAGACTAGTAATGAAATCAGAACTAGTTAAAAAAAGCAACAGTAGAACACTATAAGAAACAATTTAGAAAAATAAAAATAAATTAGAAGAAATGTCAGAAAGCTAAAAAAAAATCTATAAACTACAAAATCATATTAAAGAAGAATAATATAAAAAAATTAGAAAGAAAATTAAGAATGAAGAATGAAATGAAATAATCAAGAAGTACAACTTTTTCTGACAATCATTAAAAACTAATAAAATAGAAAGAAAAATTTAAAATATAGTAGATAAAGTTTAAATAAACTGAATAATACACAAAGAAACAATCACAAACACAAAAGACAAACTCTTACAACAACATCAACCATTATATTAACTAACAAAACAAGCTTAAAGCTAACAAAATCAAAAACTAGTCTTCTAAGAACTTGGTAAAAGTCAACTTGTTTCAAGAACAAGAAATAGAATATATATCTATCTATGTACCAAAAAGCAATAAACAAAATATGGATGTTTATGAAATAAAGCAAAACAATAACAATATAGAAACAACCTATATTAAATCAAAAAGAAGACATTTCAACTCTTTATACTCTTTTGAACATCATGCAAAAAATTCAAAAAGTGGACAAAACAGCTTACCTCTAACAAAATATACAATAACATCATATGTTATACATAACCAAACATCAAAAGCCATAATCAGAAACAATAACAACAACACAGATAACATGACAGTAAATAACAGAAATCTAAATATAAAAAATATAGAAGAACAGATGCATATAAATAGTACCAATAGTAGGCCTATATCTGAAGATTACAATATAAACAAGAACAGCAATACAAACCAATACAAGTTCTATAGTCATGCACTAAAGCAAAATATAGAAATCTAAAGATAATGCAATTACAACACAAACACAAAGTTGGACTAAAGATATAACACAACAACTAGATTTGCAAATTATTGAAAAATTTGATACAACAATCTGGTCTTTAGACAAAGTAATTACAACATTAAATAGCATCACAGAAATAAAAAACTTTACAGAATACAAATTAAAAACACAACCAACAAAACACCAAATCCTAGCAGCTATATATCTTAAATTTAAACATCTAAATTTAGCCTTTTTTACATCATTTACAACAAACAAACAAACTATGTCTGCTTATCAGATTGAATTTACAAATTTATTCAAAGAAGCTGTTAAGAAGTATAAAGAAAAAAATAGAATTACACTAACAAACAGACAAATGCTAAAGCAAAAACTTATAATAAAATACTTAATGAATCTTAATTTTAGATATAGCAAACCAAATAATATTTATAAAATAGTTAAATACTGTTGCAATTTTATTTGAACACAGCCAATTGAAAATATGAAAAATTACAAAATGAAATTAATCAGGCATATATACATTATGACATCTCTTGACCAGCAAACCATCAGAAATTGATATTAAAACTATGACAATTATACCTTTTGAACTATTAATTACTAAAAGATCTCAAACTCAAGCTATAGCAAGCTCATTACATATGCTGTTCTATTTCACAACCTTACCAGAATCATATTTTACATCATTATCTGAACTGCTTAACAATCTTTGAAAACTCAAAAAAGAATTAAAATCTTTTTTTCTAATAATGGATCCTAAGCAACTTTGACAGCTAAGATACTATTGTGTAAAGCTAATTAATCATTACAAGTTTGACAAAATTCTAGCAGCATACTTCAACTTGCTGCCTAGCAAAGAGCCACTACCAACTACATATCATGAACTAAATAGCAGAATTAGACATCTATTTCTATTAAACATATCAAAAGAAAATACAGACATTTAAAAAATAATAGATTTACTAAGAGAACACTATAGATTTAAACTGCTACCAAATGACTTTTTCGTACAAAGCCATTGTTACCAAAAGATACACAAAACATAAAACTCAAAACTCAATTTAGCTATTCTATAACTGATGATAACATAGCAAGAGAATTTCTAAACCAGGCAAAAGTAAAATACAATATACAGTTTTCCTATAAACAAAGAAGTAATAACTACCAATTCAACAAATAAACCAAGACTTCCAAATGATAGTATAAAAATTACAGAGTATAACATTACTATACCAATTACATCTCCTAAAATACTAGTAGATATAGCCAAACTACTTTATGAACACTATTATTTTGATCAAATACTAGCATACTAGATTGAAATACTGAATAAATAACAAGAAACAAATACACAACCTAATGCAACAAACAAACCAACAATTCTATCAACATTGGTTCAATTACAAGAAATGCTCAAAGACAAAACAGATAAGATATATATTAGTTTACTAATTATACAACAAGCAGACATTACATCTACATTAATGTTGCTTAGATAATACTTCAAAATTTCAAAATTCCAAACTATATCCTACAACTACCACTACTCTCAGAACCAACATAGAACATCTTATTCAAATAATAATAACTAAGTTATACCAAAATAAAGACAACAACACTAAAGGAAAAATACTAAACAAGCATCATAAAACAGCATCAACTAAATCAACTAAAGTAATCCTATATAATACACAAAACACTAACAGCAAAATCAAATAGCAAGCTCAAAAAAAGAAGAATTTACAGATTAGAAAGAAGCAATGAAAACATTACTAGAGCTTATTATAGAAGAGAGAAGTTCCTTTTTTCTTTTTAAACTTTAAGTAGTTAGACAAGCAATCTACCTTAACATGTTTAGAGTAGTATAGCAGATCACACTTAAGTACTGTTTGGGTAGTCAGGTAATGCTAGACTTAGTTATTAGAGATATTTATGTAATTGCTAATGTAATTTCAAAAATCTTAATAAAGTACTAGCATGGCTGCTTAAGTTTAAAAATAATAATAATAATAATAATAATCAAGAAGCTCAAAACAGAAACAGCTTCAAAAATATTAAAAATAAGTTATATCCTAATTAAATAAGTAGAAAAAAAAATACATGAGGTTTTTAGAACCTATACAAACTTGTGCTTAAAGACAGAAAAGATACAAATGAAATAAAAAATAACACAAATATATCTAATACCAAAAAGCATAGAATGAAAATATAGTTTGAACAATATTTGACTAATAGCACTAATTAAACTATTTAGAAAAATTGTAATAAAGTTAATAACAAAAAAGCTTAGCAAAATATTTGCTAAGAAAGAAATACTTAAAAAACCAAACTATGCAAGCCTATTAGAAAACTTGACAGAACAACTAGTACATATTCTAAACATAATAATAAAAGAGACAAGAAAAAAGAAGTGTAGATATTTAGACAAGATATAGAAAAGGTATTTAATTCAAGTTTTGCTCAAAAGTTTTGAGCTAGCTTTACAAAGAGTCAAAATACTCAGAATGACAATCAAGTATATATTAAACCTTTTTCATAAAAAACAACTTAAAATAATTATAAGCTATGATCTAGCAAAAAAAATAATAGTAGAAGATAAAATAGATCAAGGTAAAATAATTTTATTACTAATATAGTATCTTTTCTATGATCTATTATTAGAAAAGATATAGAGAAATAAAAGTTAAGCTATATAGTAAAACAAGTAATTAAAGAGAAAATACATTATAAGAATATTACAAATCATTGCCAAGTAGCAATTACATATACAGATAATACAATGTGAATTGTAAGTAATAAAGAATAATTGCTAGAAACTCTAAAGATGTTAGAAAAGTTCTTTAAAATAAATGATATAAAGATAAATAGATCTAAATTAAAACTAATAATAATAAATAAAAAAATTAAAAACAAAACAACTCTTTCCAATGATCATTTGAACCAAACTTTCCAAAAAGCTGAAATACAGAAAATGATATAGTTAATATATTAAACTTTATGAAAACCTTTCTGGAGTACTGTACATGCATTGTTGGACATT
>CAJVQA010010922.1:0-11074 GCA_910591915.1 Cetraspora pellucida
TACTTATATTTTGTGTAATGTGATAAACGATGTGACTATCAAGTGCATTAGTACACCTTATTCTATAGATGAACCAAAATTAATAATATATTTATTTAGGTTCTTCATATTATTGACTCAAGTCTTAAGCAAATAATAATTACATCAAATTCTTTAAAAAAAAGACAACTTTATAATGATTTTTTAAAATCACATTGTTAAGTTCAAACCTATATATTTTAAGTTAAAAAATGTAATAATATGAAATGTAAAATATGTCAACCTATTTGAGTTCCTTTTAATGTATTTGAAGCTCTAATATATTTGCCTGATCTGGAACTTTCTACTGGTATATAAGATTATAATATATAATCAGCCTCTCTAAATGCACTCTATAGAAATTAACTTTTTAACAGTAATACTTATAGAACAATAAGAAAAGTGCATTTATAGAGGCAAAATATATAATTAGACCAGAATTTAAGTACACATTTAGAGAAAATATAAAGTTAGAAAAACTTTTATATAACTATTTATTTATTTTACTTATTTAGATAAAGAACATTAAAAAGAATTTGATGATATATATAAAAAACCAACAACTGAAGAATATTGATTATCACAACAAAAAATTACAAGTGAAGAAACTCAATCTGGAATATTTATAAATACAAAAGTTCAACTCCTAATTTGCTGTGATTTTTGTGGAAACTATCATTGTATCTATAATGATACATCTTTAAAGGATTCTGAAGCAATAATACAATATTTCAAAAATATTTCTTATAGCAATGGGTCTCCAATTCTTTTAAATGAAAATCCATCTTTTCAACAACTTTATGTACGTCAAAATATTACTTGTGATTCACCTATTGAGTGAAATTATTACTCATGTCAGTTAAAGGATGTTGATTTATGCTATTGGTGTGGGGCGGAAGATGGTATTATTGACCCATCTGATGAATTAAAATCACAGTTTTAGACTATTTACCCACTTGGTATCTCATGTAATGCTAATGGTTGTGAATGGTCTACTCGTGCACCAATTATATTTCAAAGCACAAACATGTTTAATATATAGTTTATATTAATTGTAACATCAATAAAATTGAACATTTATTTGAGATATATATTAATTTGAGTTGTGTTTATTTATTATGTTTGTTTAAATTAACCACCTCACCCCGGCTCGGTCCTAAAAATTTTGACGTTAAACAACTAATTAACTTTAAACGGCCTTATAGTACACGCAGTCATAGACAAAGTTAATATAGAATGAGAAAATGTATATAATAAATTGCTCTTATAAATAAAGGCCAAAAAGCCCTAGAGAAAAGACAGTTACGAACTTCGCTTTATTAAAATAATAACTGGCTCCTTACATAATAATAAATAAATAAACGTCTCCTTTGCTACATTAACTAATCGCTAAATTCATGACCATAAAACCCCGTTCTTGCAATTATCTGTTACCACCCGTAGTATTGTTACATTCCCGTCCGGCTATTCTATCCTAAAGTACCAGAACCAGCCGTGGTTATACCGCGAAGGATTGAGGATAGTTGAGGTTTACGTGTTGTTCAATTACCCGAAGTAGTGAGGTAATTGAGAATAGAGTTAGTAAAAGCACAAGCAAGGAAAACGCAAGACAAGTAAAGAAGAAATACTCACCTACGGAAACCAAACCGCCGAGCAAATCTAAACGCCTCTTTTCGACTAAGCCAACCGTAGGTTACACGAGAATTTGGATCGTGACTCGCCATTTCGACCGATTTCACTATCATGTTCTATCAAGAATTTTAAGATCTTCGTTTAAGTAGTGCTGTTGTAACGGCTAACGGGTTTTAAAACTTTCGCCAAGGATAAAACCATTATGCAAACTAAAAGAATTATCTTCAAATCTTATATAAAAACTTAAAGTGCACCCGGTGAAATAACAAGAAATGACGGGAAAATAAAACCTATTACTTTATAATTGGTTGCTTTTATTGATTAAAGCAGTGATTATAAGTCGCAAAACCCCGTCATGCAATCATATAGAAACGTGGAATAATTATTAATTAAATGCAAATACTAACGGCACTTGGGATTTATACGGCAATTGTGATTCGTATGGCAATTTGGATTCATACGGCAATTGGGATTCATACGGTTTTTTCCGAAACGTAACCGGAACTTGCTGTGTGTCGTACGGTTCATTTGGACAGTTTCTCCTGCACCTCTAATATCTATACATGTTTCTACGTACAATCAATGTTGTCACATCTACTATGTTCAAGACATCTTTTGTCCATGTTCATGCCATACGTTTACAGTGTCCAAATAATATTTAAGCTTTCAAATCTAATAAATTAGTTTAAAAAAGATATAATTATATATATATTTTATAATTATGAATATTTTTACTTTAAAAGATTAAAATAAGTTATCTTAATAAAGGTATGCGTAATTTGGATTTGTTTTTTTTTGCCAAAAATTGTCCACAAGTGTTCACAATTGGCCAGAGCAGTCCCATGACAACACTGCATATGACTATGTAAACTCATAAATTAAATATTAGAATTTAAGTTTAAATTAGGGATTTGGAAAAGGTTTTCGAGTACGTATACTGAATATTTTACTTGTGCAACGAGTGGTGATTACCTTAGTCACTTTGAGAAATGGCTAAAATATTTTATGTAGTTATAAATAAAATTTATATAATTTTATATTTATATTCATTTAATTTAAGACACATAATTTTGTCAACGGAATACACTTAGGCACTCTATTGTAACTATAGTTCATAGTGCTAAACTGCTAGAAAACAATAAAAAAAACCAATCATGCATATATTTGTGCTAAAGTTGTGTGGCTGTATTTAGGGAGATTTGATTAACTAGAAAATTTTTTAGTTGATAACGATAAAATTTAGGAATTACATCTAGAAGTTTTATAGCATGATAAACATAGATGTATGTGTCGTGCCTGAAGTTGACGCCCACCTAGAAATGTGCCTGAAGTTGCACTTGATTGAAATTAGCTCCTGAAATTAGATCATCTTGCACACATTGACCAGGTAGCAATTTTAAGCAGATGTAACTTCAAGTGCAGATGCTAATTTTAGATATGATCTGTGCACATTTTCACCATATTATCTCAGTGAACAAGATCTAGGCATAAAGTTTGGTTGAAAGCATCCCTTTTTTTTATCTTATAGCCTTTTTTCAATTATTGTAACCATTAAAATTTTCAAGTTTCTGCAGTGATTCCTAATAATGTGCCTGATACTTTAATAAGCCTTCATGCTCCATAATTTAATAGAGGGCTAACGCTCTAACTTATCATTGTTAATTTAAGGAGTGATATATAAATATTGTTAATAAATGTATTAAGATAAGCAATTCACTGATATTTATTGTTGCATCTTACAGTCCTCATTATAAATCAATTTTTGTAACAAAATACAATCAAGTTCTCTTTAAATGCATTCCCCCTAAATGCAAAAAAATCCCTAAATGCAAACTTTGGCGCTCACATACAGTCAAACTTCCATACATTCAATTCGTAAGGATCAGTCTTTAAAGAGGTCTGGCTGTATATACTAAACTCTTATAAATGCGATTTGTTTAATTGTTCTCTAAATATGCAAGCTATTAAAGTTTGATCCCTATAAATTCAATTTAGAAAGGCTTAATGGTACTAGATATTATATAATTGTTCTGTATACTTATAAATTGCAATTTGTAAACCAATGTAACTATTTCAATTATACTTATGTCCGAGCATCAACAAAAGAATACTGTCCGATACTTTTTAATTCTTTCCTTTATGAAACAAAAATAAAAACATACAATGTAACTAAAAGAAAAGATGTAAATGTATGCAATATATGCACGTACGTACGCACTAAAATCAAAAAAATCACAAGAAATTATTATTATGCATAAACTTTTTTGCGCATAAGTTTCAAATTGTTGTGACGAAACCAATCAATGTATATTGTACTATATATATATATATATACAGTATATGAATTTTAGCATATGCATTTTATAACAATTAGATGATAATTTTCTAAATTTCATAAAAAATGATTTTGGGTGAAATTTACCAAAGATATCGCAAGACTGAGCCTTTATCAATTCATGTCATGAGAATAGTTACTATGTTGTTTTTTTTAATTTGCATAATAATTTTTACTATTAATTTGATTTTCGGCATCGCAAACGATCAGCCTGTCATTAATTATTCTTATGCTAAAGAAGATATACCGGTACCAGGTAAAAGGATCATATATTTGAAATTATAATAAATTATTTGTTTTAAAACTATAATAAATTATTTCTATTTTAAAATTTAATTCAGATGTCCAACTTTTTTCTGAAAACATGTTTGTAATGTTATGCAACTTTCAAAGTAAGATGATATATAATCATGGATAAATTTTACGTCAGCTCAAATGTTAAAAAATTTAGTGATAAAATTTGGGTGACGGATGAGGAGATTCTTCATAATAATCTTATATTCGTAAATCTTTTAACTTTAATAATGTTTAAAGGTGACCAAAACATTAGTGATATCAATGATCTGAGCTATGATAATCAGGATTGCAACTCATATATCACAAATCCATTAGAAAAAAATGGCGCTTATTACAATGGATATTTTTCAATTCCGTTCGAAAATAGTTATAAATTGATCTTAGATTCATTAAATAACACAAATTATGGAAAGCGTGGTATCAAAATAATTAATTTCCAAGTACAATTTATGGATTACAACGCTAGTTCACGTTTTATTGTTAGAGTTTCCGACTCAGGTATGCTTATAAACACTGGGCTGCCGTCAATAAAAATCGGGTAGATTGACATTTTAGAAAACCAATACCTTCACTTTCACAACTAATATCTCAATGAATTTTGAAGCAACTTTAATGAATTAATAGTCAAAAGAATAGGGATTGGACCCGGGTAGAATTGTTGCTATATGAATATCTTAAACACGTAATAATTTATCCGGATAACCCGGGTAATTTAATAATACCCGGATAGAAGCTTAGATCGCTCGGATATTAGATAGTTAAACTTTCTCCAAAATTTATTGAGATATGAGCTGTAAAGTTTAAGGTATTAATTTGGGTTTAAAATTTCATTTTACCTGATTTATATTGACGCAGCTCCAAATTTTTATTCTATGAATATTAATGGTAAGCCTTTATAATTATAATATGCAGAAAATGCTTATTTGAAAGAAAATATTTCTTCAATATTCTTACAATCAATTACACAAACCAATACTTATGAAGTTTTCTCAGGAGATGTACGCATTTTGATCCGATATAAAAACTTTTCTTTATTATTCATCTAATATTAAAATTCAATTATTATAGAGTGCTAGCCTTTATTTCGGTCGAAGCATCAGGAAAATTATTATCCCAAGCTGGAACACTATAATAGGATTTCAACCAGATTATAATATAAAACCTTACTTAACATCAAGAAAAGGTAATTTAATTTCTGTATTAACCTTAGTCATGCAATGCTGTAAATTAGGAATACATTCACATTTCTAAGGCTATCACCTCGCTGATATATCAGCAAAGTCATTATTGGTGAAGTAAAATCTACCGATCAATTATAATTGTATAAATATTATTTTTATATGTTATTTAGTTGTGTCACGCATACAAACTGGTTCTCTATTCATGTCAATCCAGCCAGATTATGACATAACCACCGTAGAAACAGAGCAAAGGTAATCGTGATAATCAGTTTCTTAGATTTACTTTAATTTCCATCTTTATTAACCTCAAACCTACTTTAAAGAACACATACAGTAAGAATATTGATTTATATGCAAATAAATTAATTAATAATTTAATTTAGGTTTTGAATTCTCTTGGTTTACTTGGCGGTGCATGGTCACTTGCTGCTGTTGCTTATAAATTACTTTTTGGTACGTTTTTGCTATTAATCAAATACATTTATTAAACGAAATTGAAAGTTTTATTATTGATGAAAGTCGAAGCCAAGTTTGACTTATATTCAATAGATAAAACTTTTATAGATGCAAAATTGCTAGAGTGCAGCTTCGATATCATAAAAAAACAGATTTTTCTAGCGATTTATCTTAAATATTAAAAAAATTTTAAATATTTTACTTTTTAAAATACAGGTGACGATGCAATTCAACCTTTTGGATTATTTCAAAAACATGGCTACTTTTATAGGAAAACTCAAAAAAAGTTAACTAAGTTTTTATCCACATTTCCTTTAGTTCAAATTCCGGACACATCCAATAATATTGACGAAAATCGAGTTGAACTATTAGAGAGAAAAATTAATGATTTAGAATTATTTTTAAGAGATTATGTAGTTGAAGTACAGCAATTAGATAAAATTTATAATAATATTGAAAATACTAATGATTAATATCGCAAATTAAAATGAAGTATGGATAGTGCAAAATATACAATCATCGGAAAATACAAAATTTGGGGCATTTTTTTTCTTGGCTTTTTTAGGATTAGGAATCAGCTTTAGAGGGTTGTAGAAGGATAAATAGAACCAAATTTCATTTTAATCTGGGCTCTTAGAATCTGTGATAAATCAATATCAAATTGAAATTTCAATTATTGAAATTTTGATGCTTTTAGCTTTTGAAATTGCTTGAATAAATGCACACTTAGTGCTAATGTCAAAATACTCTATTGTGAGTTTATGACTTATAATTATATGTGCAAACCAGTGATTGTTACGAAAAATGATTTAATCTTTAATATTATACTTTTTCTTGTGCAACTTTATAATAGTTTAGCTTGTATTTGTATAATCATTATGACATTTTATATATTTAGGTCATCATTTAAGTTTACATAATAATTACTTAGAGTATAAGAGTTGGTATAAAAAGAACTGTGGGTGGTAAAATAAAACTTTATGTGTTATTGTAATTATACCAGTAATTATACTATTATTATTAGAAATAATTGAATGAAAAAAGCAAGGCTTAACTGATATGCCCGTGAACTAACAATAAGAAATTGTGATAAAAAGATTAAAGTTTCATATATAAAAAGAAATCTCAACTCAAAGTTTAAAAAAAAAAAGGATGAAGAAAAATTAGATAAATCTGATAATAATATAAATGAAAAAAGTGAAGAATCGAACAAAAGTGAAGAAGACTTAGATGAATATAAGAATGAAGTTTTTATAGGTCAGAATTATTTATTTTGTGAATTCTGTTCTATAGTAAAATAAATAAAAAGCTATGTGAAAGCTATATTTTGAGTCTTGAAATTAGTTCTATCATTATTATGATTATACAAGATAAATCATTAAATTAAGGTCTTGTCTTTTATCTATCTAATTGGTCACATAAAAAGTAAAATAAAATTAATTTTTTTACTTCTATTATTTTTATTATTTTTATTATTTTTATTAATTTTATTATTTTTATTACTTTTATTATTTTTATTATTTTAAATAAATTAATAATATATAGAATGTTCATTTCTTCTTTATAATATTAGAAATAAAAGTTTTAAAAATAATAATAAATAATTAAGTAATATAGAAAAAGTTAATTTCAAATGTAAATAAGTCATTTTATTATAAATAAAGATTTCTTATTTAGAAAAAAATAATCAACATACTATTAAATAAATATATTTGCAAACATAAAACTAAGTTTTATCTTATAATAAAAGTAAAAGTATTACTTATCCAAATTAATAAAATATTATTAATCTTATTATTAATATGATTATTTATTTATAAATCACAAAATCACAAATTAATCACTTAGTACAAGTTATATAATCAAGAAAACTATTAATATTATAGAAAAATTTTAATCTTAGATTTAATATAATATAATTCTAAGTTAAAATAAAAAATAAAAAATAAAAAATGACAAAGACTACTATAAAGACTAGACCTAAAAAATGGATATTAATATAGAGAAATTGGGCAGACAAAAACCTCAGGTAAGGGGTACCATCAACCAGGCTGTCAGATTTCAAACTAGAGGAAAAGGATATTGAGCTGGCCTCAATATACCAATAACAAGTTACAATTCTTCTAAGCTATCTGAATTGGAAGTCTGAGATCAAAGTAGAAATATACTAAATTACTACAGATATGCTGTAAAGTTAGTGCTAAGATCTGGGTAAACTTTATAAAGATAGTATTTGTTAGTGTTCTAAAAGTAAATAGATAGTTAACAATAAGAAGCTCTCTGCATCTTACTGGCAGGTGATGTATTTTGAAATATGTAACAGCTTAAGAATTAGTACAAAAAGAATAGATATTATACTGCTCAAACAGTATACTAGTTAGGTATATATGGAGGGTTAGTTAGAGTTATATTATAACATGACAAATAATAATAAAGTTTAAATGAATAATCTTCTAGTAGGTTATAGATATGGCATCTAATGTAGAACCTTAGGGCAAACTACTTAAATAGACAACCAAAAGTTGTATATGTAACTAGTTGTACTCTCATTATTATAAAAATAATTGTAATAACTAACTTAATAAAAGTTAATAAAGTATTGCCACAAAGTATAGTCTTTAACAAAAAAAAGACAAAGATTAATAAAATAATAAGTTAAAAGAAAAACTAAAAAAACTACTACTTATTTATAAAAAAACTCATCAGTAAATTTATATGTTTATTTTAATTTAATTATAATAGAATATTAAAAAATTTGAAGAATTTAGTAACAAACTTATTGATTTATCAAATAATAGTATAAAAATAAATATAATTAGATTAATTATACTTTAAAAAAGAAAAACTCAAATAAAGAATTTATATATATTTTTAAAAAAAATTAAAATTAAATAATAATATAAAACCAAATATCAGAATAGTAATTCTAGTATAATTGTTGAGTTATTAACTTTTAAATAACAGATATAATATTCAAATTTTACTTATAATAAAATTTAAAAATTAATTTGTGTTTAGTATTTGTCTTTTATTGATTAGTTAGTCTTATATAGTTATAACCCATATATACAAAGTCAGTTTTTATCTATTATTAAAAGCTTAAGGCATCTATATAAAATGCAATATTATATATATATAGAGGAATGTTTATAACCAGTATCACATAAAACTTAGATACAAATTTATAATAAGACTACTATATATAGAAGACTAAAATACTGAGAAATTAAAACCCACTTAAAAATTTCTAAATAAAAAGATAATATAAGCTTTTAACAATATTATTAGACTAGCTATAGCTTACAAACTACTTTTAAAAAAATAGATTAAATAAGCTAAATATAAAATATATGTAGAGAAGCATATAACTAACTAGGCTATTAGATTTATCAGAAGAAAAGATACAAAAGTATACTATATTAGGCTATTTAAATTAGTAGTCTGAATAAAGTCTATTAATTTTGAATAACAGTTTATAGAGAATAATAGAAAAGATATCAAAAAGATGACTATTAGAATTTTTGTTAACTTAATAAGAGTAAAAATAGTGTAATATAGTGGTTAAACAAGTAACTCCTATAATTGCAAATATTAAATAACTATAATATATTATATAAAACTAAATTAGTTGTATATAGAATATGATATGCTTTAGTAAGTTTTTTTGTCAAAAATAAAGTAGTTCTAAGACTAATAATAAGAATCAAAAACTGTATTTATATAATACAAGATAGATTGTATATACAGAGAATTTAAATAAACAAAACTTGTAATTGGCTTACAGATATGGCACCTAGTATAGAACTTATATAATAATATATAAGTAAATTGCTTAAATTAGACATCAAATGCATATATGACTAGCTACAACCTTTTATATAAGGAAAATCTTGAAGGCATCTATATTCAATAAACTTAAATAAAAATCTCTTTTCAAAGACAAAAACTTTAATACAAAAAAAAATATAATTAAATAGCAACTTAAAAATATTAAAAAATTACTAAAATACTTTTGTACAAAAACTTTATAAGTATAAAAAATAACTGTAATTAAGTATAAAATTCATATAGTTTAATACAAAAAAATTTGCATCTTACTAAAAAACAATACAATATATAAAAAAAATAGTATATTTTATTCTAAAATTGATATATATAACTAAACCTATTTGCAGTATTAGTAATTTGCCTTTACTATATCTTTTTTTTTGCTTAAAAAAAATAATATACTATTAACAGAAAATGAAAATTTAATAGGTATTAATATTTGCAATTATTTTCATATAATTAATTTTGCAAAAAATAATTATTGAAAGTTAGTATTATGCAAGCAAGTTACTAAAAGATTCGATGTTTCTAAGAAAACAGTTAGGGTTATAGTAGTACTAAACAAATATAATAACAATATATTTATATTCTAAAGAACTTTTGAGTAATCTAAATATCAATCTGATTAAAATATATTAGAATTACTGTATATAAAAATTTTAAATAATAACAAAATTGATGACAACTTTCTATATTTATTTATGTTAGTTTTTTTTTAAACATGAATATTTATTTTTGAAATAGAAATTTCTTTGATTATTATATTTTTTTTGGGTTACTATTTTGGCAAATAAGAATAAAAAAATATTTTTTATAAATTATCCAACAATGTTGTATTTTATTGTTATTATATTTGCTTTCAGTTTATTAATTAAAAAAAAAATAATATTTCATATTAGTATAAGGTTTTTTTAATAATTTATATTACTAATTATATTATGTTTTATGCAATACTTGGCCTTTTTATCAAAGAGTTAATTTAACTTCTAGCATGGTCTATTGGTAGTGATTTTTCAAACAATTATTGTATTCTAAAATAGATCTTTTAACAAATTACATAATGAACTTGCTTCAAATTTTATTCATATTTGGAACCTAACAATTAAGTTATTAGAAAATAAAAATAAAAAGAAATAATTCTAAAGAATAAAATAATATTTCAGATAATGTTAAAGATAAAATATTGTTTCTGATTAAATAGATTTTTATAAAAACTTTAATACAGATATTTTTAATGATCTTTTTTTTTTTTTTTTTTAAATATTAAGGTGAGTACTTGTGACTCAGGATTTTATTGATAGTATATTTGGCTAATAGTTGCATTACA
>CAJVQA010010923.1:0-11074 GCA_910591915.1 Cetraspora pellucida
TAGATTTATTAGAAATGATAGAAATGATAGAAATAATAGAATTTCTGGTACAGTAATTTGAGCCAATCAGAATTAAGTTACATGTATTATAATTAGTGCTTTTTATCAAAATCATCCTGATCTCGTGATCCCATAATCAGAATTACATGATCTTGTGCTCATTAGAATCGTCTTGCTAAGCTGAATCCAATGGTGGTTGTTTTATCCAAATTGGTTTGGTATATCAAAAGTTATGGCCAAAAATATGTAAAACTCTTAATATTAACAACATGAAATTAATTGCTTTTTATAAGAATTTTAAAATAACCTTTTATAAAACTTAATAAAAAGCTAATCCAATCAGTTATAAGAAATAATTAATTAACTTTATATAGACTTTTTTTATAAATGTTATGTAATATATTATATGAGTAAATTATGCAAATAATGTTTTGTAAACATACTAGACTGCATCTATCTAAAATTATATATATAAGTCATGTGCTATAATACAAATATTAGTTTACAATATCATAACTTACAAAAAGACTAAAACAAATAAATAATTTGCCAAGAAAACAAGGTTATTTTGAGTCTTAAAATGAAGTATAAGAAATTACTAACATCCAAGAAGAATCTGCATTAACAGTGCAAGAAGTTGATAAAGCTATAAACATAAAAAAAAGAATATATACCAAGACCTCAAAAACAACAATCTGGTAACAAAACAAAAAAAAACAAAAAAAAAATATCAAATCAAATAATATACTATTGTTGCTTAATGTTGAAGCATCAAGTAATATATCATTACTTAATGTTTCAACATCAAGTAATATATTATTATTCAATGTTAAAACATCATATAATAGTAGATTACTTAATGTTAAAACTTTGTATAATATACTATTACTTGATGTTGAAACATCAAGTAATCTACTATTACTCAATATTAAAACATCAAGTAATCTACTATTACTTGATATTAAAATATTGAGTAATCTACTATTATTCGATGTTGAAACATCAAGTAATCTATCATTACTTAATGTTAAAACTTCATGTAATGTATTATTATTACTTGATAATAAAACATTAGCAAATAATATATCACTAATGCAACAGCCTCAAGCAACTACTGTAAATAACCTTACACTATCTATAAGTAATGTGAGATTGTATAAATGATTAGAAGAAGTTAATAGGCAATGCCAGATAACAAAATCTTTAAAAGATAATATACCTACTTATGATTATTTATGTTTGATAAGTATAAGTAAATTCATACAATTATTACTGAATAGAAAAAATAAATAGACGTTAGTTTTCAGATTGCATAGTTGGTGTAGAGTAAGGGTGATTATATGGTGAGATGTATTTAGAAGTAGTGAGAGCACTATATAGAAACAGGTAAAATTTTTATATATTAACAAAAAAAGCATGTAAAAAACAAAGGCTTGCTTGACAATAAAGAGTTTACCAAAGGTTGTCAGGAATGGTTATGATAGCAAAAACCAGAGTTATGCTTTCCTAGTGCATTAAAAACATATATTAAAGGTTTATTATTTTTAAAAATGTTGAGTATTAGAAAGAGTACAATTACTGAAAGAACATGCCAAAGATATATGCATTCATTAAAATACAATTAAAAGAAAGAAAAAAGAAGTTTAATATAATGGTATTATTTTTTTTTTTCATTACATTGATTTGGCATAACTATTTTATTTAGGTCACGAGCAGCCAGATGTAGTAGAATATAGAAAAAGGTGGTTAAAAAGAATGTTCAAATATAAAAAAAAAATAAAAGAATTCAATGATAATATACTAGATATAATATTAGAACCTCAGCTTAAGCAAGATGAAAAAGAATATATACAAATAACTTATAATGAAAGTCATTTTTATATAAATGATGAATGTCGAAAGATCTAAACTGAGAAGGATGAAATTATTCTTCATTCAAAACACATATGACATTCTATTATGGTTTCTGTTTTCTTTGCCTATATTATAGGTTGATGCAACTATTTGATAAACAGTTGCAAATTAATCCAAAAATAAAACAAAAAGAGGTTTATATTATTCGTTCTGTATAAAAAGATGGTTATTGAAAAGCAGAACATATGTTAGATCAGATTGTGGTTTTTTTTTTTTTTTTTTTTTATCTTTTAACTTATAATATTGTAATATAAAATAAGCTTCTTCAAATAATTATAATATTTGAAGTGTTGCATCTCAGATATATTAGTATGTTTTGTCTTAACCAGTCAACAAATCACAATGTCATAACAGAGGATGCATTGGTCATAACAAAAATAAACCTTGGCCCTAGAGGATCACAGCCAAAGATGCATAATGGTTGGTATGTTAATAAAAATAGAAAGAAAAAGACACAATCAATAATATTTCCAAATAACTACTACATATAAAAATTAAAAAAAAAATCAAAAGGCATGAAGAAAATACTTAAAAGCATAACCTTTGGTCAACAGAAGGTATTCATTTTAAGATGTAAGTAGTGTTCTAAAAAAAAAGATAATAGTTCAGAAAGATTAAATTGTTATGCCCAAAAAATAATAGAATCATAGCCTAATTTTTGTGAGCAAAAGTTACTATTAGAGGAAGCACTTGTTAATGCAAGGCACATATTCGAAAAATACTCCAAATATTATTGTAAGTATAACTTTATAGAAAGATATTAGGGCTTTATAAAACAGGAAACCAGAAAATTTTGTACTTATAATTATAATAATTTATTAAAAAGAATTTCTAATGCTCTTATAAATGTTTTTCTAATATAAATTCACAGATTTGCTCATAAGTCATAGTAATATATAGATGCTTATAATAAGGAATTAACAGATAAAGCAGCTGAGTAGGCAGTTAAAAAGTATAAGTTACATTATCATTTACTTGAAAACATTGAAGAGCTAATAGAACAAAAAAATAAAAATTAAATAATAATAAATAAAATAATTTTAATGATCTAGTTTTTTTTTTCTTTATGATAAACATTGCTTTTAGTAATAAAATTTGTTTTTATAAAACTTTAACACAAAATAAATCTCAGAAGGGTCAACTGTAAATTGCTTCATGCATGTACATATAATATGAATAGTGTTATTTTAACATCAAATCTTATTTTTAAAACTTTTAAATTATTTCATTTGCTTAATTTAGTCATATAATTAATTAGTAGATATTATTAGGCCAGTCTGGACTTTTCTACAAGGCCCAAACTCAGCCCAATATTTTAGTAGTATGAGATGTACAAGTAACTCCAGAGACATGTAAGGGTTAGAGGCTAATGTGCTGCAGTATCTGTATACAGATATGCAGATCTCTAGCCTTTAATAAGTTTTCTGAAGATAAAAGAGTTATGGAAATTTTAATAGAGAAAAGAGATAAAAGAGAGAAAAGAGATAAAAGAGAAAAAAGAGATAAAAGAAAGAAAAGAGATAAAATAGATTAAAGAGTTTTAAGTATTATAAGATGTTTAATAGTTAAAATATATTTAAGCATTAGAAGAGTTATGTAAAACATAGTAATGTAAATATATATAATAAGAGCATGTTCACTTATAATAAAAAATAACTTTTGATAAGTTTGCTTATAAAAGCTTGAGTTCTTTATTAAATAAGTCCTATTACCTAATTCATACTTTTCTTAAATACCTTATCTTCTAATATTCTACTAAGTGGCATGGTAGAGTTATCTTCACAAAGCTTATATATTAATTCATGATTACTATATCCTCTGAAGAGATAATTGACTTATCTCTTAATAGTAGAAAAGGTGATCTAAGCTTTAGAACATCCATCTGCCAAATCTAATTATCTCTTTTAATATGGTCAACTAGTTGCTGATCAATTAAAAGATCAGTTTGGTCTCAGTGACTAAACAGCCTGTTCTCAATAGGCTAACCCAAGCTTAGCCTATATAATAATGCCTCAATCTTTGGTTTATTATAATAACTTACTAAATTCATAAATAGGATATATAGCAATAATAATGTAATATTTAAAGTTATTTATTCAAACAATTTTTTATAAACAATTCTAAGATATTAATTGCAATTGAAAATTTTATTGCATTATTAATAATATAAAAAAAATAATACTTAACTATGTACTTACAGTCATCTAATATTTTAAGAAAAAGGTATAAAAAAGCTAAGTTGAACAAAGTAGAACATAATTTATATGCAACTGATATCTGTTCAATGAAGAAAATGCAAACTATTCTAAGAAATATTGAACTGACTACAATAGTGCATGTGAAATGCAAAAAAAACAAAACATAATTAAAAAATATATATTTATTAAGTAATTAAAAAATGTATATGAATGAATTTATTATTTTGCTTTACATTACAGTAGTTATCTTGTATTCCAATATAGTCAGCTATAAATTGCATAATCATCCAGAGCATAAACCTTGTACAGATATGCAAATTGTCAAATCTGCAGTTTAAGAAGTTACTATTATATATAACAAATAAGACTAGAGTTACTAAAAATTTGATTAGTAGTATTAAATAAATACAAATAAGTTATTTTACAAGTAAGTAAAACTTAGTTGCATTTGAAAAACTAATGCTAAAATAGTTTTCTATAGAATAGTATTAATATTAGTAATCAAGATTGGATAGTAACAAAGTCTTAAACAGTTTACTAATTAACATAATTTACCTTATATAAAAATTGCATTTAAATAAAAAAGTTAAATGTTTAATAGTTAAAGTTAATTATCATATTACAATTCTATTGGTTAATTTTAAAACATGTGATAAAATAATCATTAGTAAAAAAATTAAAACATATTACATAATTGTTGAGTATAAATGTCTTGCATTATATAACTTTTATCCAAATAATTATTTTATTTCTAAACTTACATTTCTTACTTTAACTACAAATAAAATAATTAATAATAAACAACAACAACATCAAAAACTAAATGAACAACTATCATCTTAACAATCCTATAGTCAAGTAACAAGATCTAAACTTATTATTTAACTAGCTAGCAAACTTTTTAGTTACCAAAAAAATACAAAATCATATAAAATTACAAACAGGGATATTATATCAACTTTGACTTTCTTAAAAAACATTTATATAATTTTTACTCTAATAAAATTTATAAAAAAGTTACAAAAACTAAATATGCACTTAAAGCTAGCTTTTTTGATTTTTTTTTGATTTTTTTTAAAAAAAGTAAGATCTTGTCTCAGTTTCTTTATTGATTATTAATATCTAAATACATTTTGATCTGTAGTACATATTATTTAATCTCTAAAAGCTAAAGCTTAGACTAATTTATCTATAACTCAGACTTTGCTAAAGAGAGTTAAAGTTTTTACTTAGTCTACTATTGTATTAATATAATTTGGTGATATATTGTAATTTATGAATAGTTTTTTCTAAATTTCAAGTTTAATTTTATTTTTAGATCTGTTAATACTGCATTATATATATTGGTTATAGCTATTAGGACTGTTGTTATATTTTTATTAGCTTTCTGTAGCTGTGTTTTGTTAAATTTGTTTGTCATATTGTGTTGTTTTTAATATCATGTTAATCATATTTCTTTGTATATTCTTTGTGTGATTTTATGCATTAAGTAAACTGATAAACTGTATTTTAATTTTGGTACTTATACTATTTTGTTTATGTGTTTTGTATTATCTTGTAATAGCATTTCTAATGTTACTTTTATTAGTTTAGTTTGTGTATTTGTTAAGCATATGCTTTAGGTAATTAGTATTGTTATTTGGTACTATGTTTTGTTGTTTGTTATATCTTTTTAGCCAAAATTTTGTTCACTATTTCAGTTATTATTTTTATAAGCTTGTGCTGTTGCAGCTGCATGTTAGCAAATGATAATTGCATTTTGTTGTAGTATAGCATCATGTACATGTTGGGTTAAGATATTTCTTGTTATTATGTTTATGCAGAACTTTTAGTATTGGCAGCTCTTCTAATAGCAGTTTTATTTTGAAAACTTTTAGTTGAGAGTATTTGGGATTAGTTTGTCTTTGTATTGAAGCATATTAATAGTTTAAGTAATTGTAAAAGGAATTTCAATCCAAGTTTTTGTAATTAGTGTTCCAAATTTGTATTCTTGCTTGTAATTGCTAGTATGCTATATTGTTAGCATTATAAGTATGATGAACAAATTTTCTGATATTGTGTTTAATTGGTTTGTCTTGCTATATAGGATATAGAATATCATAGCATATGTTTTTGTGATTTATGTCTGTTTCTATAATAGGAGAATTTAGTTGTGTAGTATAAGTAATAGGGTCATTAGTTGTAAATATATAATATAGATCTTTTTTTGTAACTATTGCTTTCTATATTAGCCAACTTGGTCAGTTATTTGATAGTATATTTGATATGTGTTTTCTGTTGTAGTTGTATTCACTATTTCTGCTAGTTTTATAAATTGTGTTTTGTTTGTAATAACTTTTACTTTAGATTGATAAGGTGTGATAATTGAGCTAATTATCAAGGTTGTAATAAGTGGTTTGGTTGTAAAAGACTAGCCAAAAGCTATTATTTTACATTGTTGCTTTATTGATAAGATGTTATATATTATTGTATTCTGCTATATATTGTTAATTATTTGTTGTTTTTAAATTAGTTAAAAAGTATATATTTATAGTCTTTGCATTTTTGCTATAGATTTTGTATATAATTAGCTACTTCTGGGTTTTCTATTGTCTTGTTTGCTAATCTGTAATGTTTTAACAATGTGCTTTGGTTCTTTTGTATTTTTGCATTGTTATTGTATTTGGTTGTTTGTTTTAGAACATTTATATTTGCTCTAATAATTTTGTTGCTGTTGACTACTATTTTTTGAAGGTTGTATATATCAACTTTTCTTATATATTTTTCTTTTTTTAGTTTAGAGTTATTTTATTTGCAGCCCATGCATAGTTTTAGTTTATTGGTTGTATTATCAATGGTTTAGTGATTGATTATTGCTTGTTTATTCTTTATAGATGATATGCATTCTAAATAGCTAATAGGTATATTATGCTTAATTACTTATGCTGCTTTCTTAAGTATTTGATAATAGGTAAATATATGTGAATTAGAAGTTACTAAATTATAAGTGGTATCCTCTAAGTTTTGTTTTATAATATTTATTAATGTTTTGTAGCATTTGAGTTTTCTTTCTCTTAATATATGAAGTATTGTATGTGCAATTTGTGTTTAGGTTAATGTATCTGTGTTATTATAGTTAGTACATTATTCAATTAAGTAAAGCTTTAATTTGTTTAGTTTGGTTTTGATTGCATATAGTTTGTCTATATACCAAAATACTAGGTCTATTGTTGTTTTTCTATATTCTACTAGTTTTGGTCAGTTGTTATTGTTGTTTTGAAAAGTTATATTTGTTTGCTGTAGGCTAAGTAGCATGTTTGCTAAGAGAGTTTTTGCTTCTTTTTGTGATAAAACATATATGCTATTGGTCAGAATTGACTTGTTGTTAAGGGCTGCATTTTGGATTTGTTGTATGTGTATTTTTATTGTTGAATATAATATATTTGAATAATTTAGTTGTCTGTGTATAAGTAAAATATGCTGTTGTGTTTAAATATTTGTTACTGTTCACAAGCCATATATGCAATAGTAAAAAAGTAACAAGTTAAGTACTGTTTATGCAAGACAAGCCTTGTGTTTTATTATTGTTGTATAGTTGTTTATAATTAATTTACATAGCTGTAGAAATAAATAGGTGTTTTAAACTCTATATGCAATTTTTGTTAAAATAATTGCATTGATAATATATATAGCTTGCTTTTCTATAATGTTTGCATTTTTGATTCTTTTTATAATGTTTTTAGCTTCTTTTTTTATAATTTTATAAATTAGCTTATAATTTTTATAAGTGGTATATTAGCATTCTAAGGATTTAAAGGCCTCCTTTGGTTGTATTATTTCTATTATTATATTATTATAAACTATATTTTTATTTGTGTTTTTTTATTGACAACTGCTAATATTAATTTGTTAAGATCTACTTTTATGTTTGTAAGAGAGAAAAATGAGCTTGCAATTTTGATGACTACTTGTAGTTTTTGTTGAGATTAAGTTATCTATATAGTGTTATTTATATATACTAATGCTGGCAGATTTGTTTGTATATTTTTTGTTCTGCCATTTTCAGTATATATAGTGCTTAGCATATAATCTGATATGTTATTGTATATAGTTATAAGTAATAGATCATAATAAATATGCCACAAAAAAGTTGCTATTGTCTTTCTTTAATTTATGCCATCACTGACTTTATATAGTTATATGAGGTCAAGGTTTGTTATTATATAGTTGGATCTATCAGTAAAAATATTTGTAATTAGTTTTATTGTTTCTTTTAGTATCTGTATTTTCTGCAATGCTTTTTAAGTAAAGAAATATAAATTGTTTTTTTTTTTGGTATTAAGATAAAGTCTTGCTTATATCTTTATTAGTAATTTTAGTTGTATATATTAATATACTATATACTAAGATATACTAATATTGTAAACTACAAAATAAAAACTATATATAAGAATTAAGCTCAAACAGTTTTATTTGTAATCTAAACCAACTATAATAGTCAAGGCCCATCTAGATTTGTAATATTAAAATGTAGTTATAAGATGTGCTATGATTAATCCAGAGTGTTAACTATATATTGATTTTTCTAATAGCTTGTCCAATTGATAGACAGATATTAGAATATAAATGTAATTAATTTGCTATTTCATATAGACATAAGTATATATAGCTTATATGTAATCTCTTGTGATGTCTAGTTTGTTGTATTTGTTGAAAAGTATGGTTATTATTAGAGCTTAGAAGAGATGTAATAATATTATTTTTTTTCTAGTTAGAAAAATTAATGCAGTAAGGTTTCTATATTTAATTATAGATTGATCATTAATGTTAAGAAGTATTTGGATAATAGTTTGTAAAGCTATTTTAATAGGTATGTTATAGTTATGAATTGTTTCAATTAGGGCTTTATATATAAGGCCTTTAAGAATAAAGTCAAGATAGAAAGAGTTTGCTTAAAATAGTATTCAGTCAAATGAAGGATGGTTTTGAATTTTGCAAGTAAGTTCATATAGTTGGCTAGTAAATAAGTAAAGGTTTGTTTTAGATAAAATGTGCTGAATTGATGAGTTAATAATGTTAATAATAAAAAATAAATTAGAGCAAGTTAATCAGTATAAGTGGAAGTTAGGAAGATTGCATCAAAGGCAGTTGATATTTGGAAAGGTTATTAGATAGGCATTGTAATGAAAAAAGTATATTAGTAATTAATTTAGAAGAACTTTAATTTTAAAGGTTTTAGATTGGTTGAGTTTAAAGCTAATAAAGTTAGATGTAGGTTTTTGATTATAATTAAAGTATAGCTATGTAGATTTTTAGTCTATATAGTAGTTAATATGAGCCTATTTATTGTTTCTTTTTTGTAAAGACCATATTGCCAATATGTATACTTTACAGATGTTTTTAACAAAATGTCTAGTAAAATGTTTGACAAAATTTTGTTCTTATTGTAAAATATGAAAAGAATTATAAATATTTGTATATTAAAAGTTTAAAGATAGAGAAAAGATATGTTGTTTTGCTAGAGAATTAGTTATGTTATTAAAAGTATCATCTGTATAGGCTTGAACTTTGTAAAAATTAATATTTAAATTAAAGAATTTGATAATATTTAAGAGTATATGCCATAAGGATCATGCATTGAATTTAAAGAGTTTGTTAAAATTATTAAGTTGAGTAGAAAGTTTGTAAAATTTAGAGATAACAGATTGTAAGTCAGTATAAATTTGAAGTGTTGCATTATGGGTACAGTTAAAATTACTGATAAAATAGAGAAGAGCTCTGCTTTATAGGCTGATAGCCAAAAGTAAATTTTAGCTGAGAATTTGTAAAGAATTTGGTTGTTACTGTTGACTTGAACCTATCCAATACTTATTGAGCTTTGTTCAGATTCAATATTAGTCACTGATCCATCTGTATAAAAAATAAATTCTTTATATAACAGATTGTTTTAAAAAATTTTCTTAAGTTTGTTTGAACATTCATTAGAATTAAAAATTTCAGCAATAGTTGAATTTGATATATTGATAGTAAGATAGTTATATGAAATTCATGAAGGATGTTTAATTGTTGTTAAGTAAATAAGGTCCAGGTAGTTAGTATTAAGTTTGAGTTTAGAGATTTTTCTTTCTAAAAAGCTGGTACAAATAGTTGCTAATACATTAATTGTGCATATTTGATTAATTCTATTTGAGTTAAGATGGCATTCAGTATATGGTATGCAGTTCAAATCTGAAAGAAAGTAGTAATGATTATGTTCTAAATCAATATTAGCATTCTAGTATAAGATAGAGAACTGGTTTGTGTTTAGAAAATATTTGCAAATTTTGCCAATAATGATTTCTTTATTATTGTTATTATATATAAGTAACTATGATTTAAGTTGTTTCTTAATTGGTAAAGTGTTATATGCAAAGGTATTAATTTTAGATAATTAAAAATGAGAGAGAATTAGGTGGTGTAGTCTGTTAGACAAAATTGTGTCTTCAAGATAAGTGAACCAAAGAGGCTACCTTCTTTTAGTTAAGTGATGAAGTCTAGATAAAAGATGATGCCATTTAAGTAGAGTACTGTTATTTGCAATACATAGTTGTTCTAGATAAAGTATGTTATTTTTTTGAATTTGTTTTTTAAAAGTATTGTATTTGGGATGATGAATAAGTATTGATTTAATAATTAATAACTATTATGAATTGTGTTAAGTCACAAGACATTAGAATTTGCTAAAATTGAAATGCTCAAGTGCTGTAAAAGTTGTATAATTTTGAATTTAAGTATAAGTTTGTTGAATCCATCAATAAGTGGTTGGTTGTGCTGAAGAATGTTAATAACAGACTAGAGATTGTTTTGAAATTGCTGTAATCTAATTTTTGTAGAGATGCTAAGTGTTTCTGGATCATTAATTCTTTGTTTTTTTTTTTTTTTTTGTTAAAGGCCATACTTGTGGTAATACTTTATTGACTTTATATTAGGTTAGCTATTACAAC
>CAJVQA010010924.1:0-11073 GCA_910591915.1 Cetraspora pellucida
TATTTTTTACTTAGAAAGTATATTGCTAAAATTAATTGTTAAAATTTTATTATAAAAATTAATTTTAAAAAAATTATACAGACAAATTTGCCTGTGTTACAATCTAAGGGATAGTTATTAAAACAAAACTGAGATTTTGATTTGTCATTTTCCCAAACCACTGAGGTAATTTCTGTTAAATTTAGTTTATAGGTTACTAACTTAATGTTAGTTGATTGCATTTTTGGTGTGTTTTAGTACAAGTTCCAAAGGTCTTCTGCTGCCTTTTAAAGTAATATTGTATTAGTTATATTAGTAAATGTTCATTGATATAATTTAATAAATAATTTGTTAATAGGCTTAGTTATGAGTTTTTGATTAGGCCTGTTGTCAAACTGTATTGTTGCTAGTTTCTCTATATCATATCTGATGTTGTGTTTGAAGTTTACTTTAATTTGTCCTAGGTATGCTATAGAATGAGTTAAGGTACATTTTGTTTTTTGTAATTGCATTTTGTTAAGATTGCATCCAGAACATAGTTGTAGAGTTGTATTATTTGGTATTATTATTCAGTGATATATTGTTGCATGCTGATTTTTTATAGAAGATATTTTTCCTATACTTTTTATTTTAGTATTGTAGATCCAGTTTTTTTTGTTAACTTGCTGGGCTTTAAGTATATAGAGGTTTGGTGTAAGCAGTATATGGCTCTTATTTTTAATGATTTTATTAATTTGTTAGATTAATTATTTGAACTATTTGGGTTTTCTGTCTTTTTGTATTTTTGTTATAGTTTGTGTGATATATGTCCAGATAAGTGTTTGTGATTGTATATAGTTTGTATATTATTCTATTGTATAGATTTCCAATTTATTGAGTTTTGTTTTAATTTTGTGGACTGATTTAAGTTGTTGTAAAGTGTGATTTATAGTTGTGCCTTTAAAGACTAAGGGTTTGGGTCAAACATCTGTATATTTTATTAAGACTTTCATTTAATGTAGACTTTGTAGCATTTTTGTTGTAATTAAAAAGTGTTCTTCCTGGCTTAAAGTGTATAAATAGTCAGTCAATATGGATATGTTAGTTGTGGCTGCATTTTGGATCTGTTGTAGTCGAATTTTGAGTATGGAGTTGTAAAAGTTATAATGATTAAGTTAATATATCATTTGAGCAATATGTTGTTGATTCTGTATTTTATTAACTTCCTAAAGAACATATATTTTGTAATAAAACATTGTGGAGTTTGAGATAGACATAGCATGCCAACTTTATGTTTTGCTATAGTTGTATAGCTATATGTGATTTTGTTACAGATAGTGTCTGGTAGCTTGGAGTTTTGTATACAATAAGCAATTCTAGTAAGTATTACTGAATTGATTATGTAGATGGCTTGTTTTTTTGTGATTTTTGCATATTTGAGTTTTTTGATTGTGTTAATTGCTTTTTCCATTATAATTTGATGTATGAGGGTTTGTCTTTTTCCTATTGTAAACCAACATCCAAGGAATCTGAATGCTTTTTTTGTTGAAATACTGGTAATTAATATATTGTTGAATGTTATATTGTATATTGTTTTAGTTATGTTTGTTGCTAGCACTGATTTTGTTAGGTTGATCTGAATATGGTTAGGTTGTAAAATGTAGTTGCAGTAGTTATGATTTTAGATAATTCTTTTTTTGATATTGTGATCTAGATGGTGTTATCCATGTATGCTAGTACTGGGTGATTAGTTTTGTAGATAGTGCTATTGTTGTTAAGGGTAGGTATATTTGTCTTCATTTCATATTCTTTATATCTTATAGTAATTTTGGTTAGCAAAAGGTTATAATATATGCACTATAGTAAAGAGATAATTATCTTTTCTTGGTCTATTCTATTATAAACTAGATATTTTGATGTGTTGCCATGGTTTGTAATTACAGAATTTACATAGTCTGTAAAGATGTCAATTATTAGATTAATTATTTTCTTTGGTATTTTTATTCTTTATAGAGCTTTGCATAGTAATGGAATATGAACAGAGTTATAGGCTTTTGATATATTCTGTAATAATAGTTATAGTTCTTGTTTAGAGATATTTGCATTTTTTATAATATATGTTAGAGTAGATATTAGTATAGCTGTAGAGGTGTTCAGCAGAGCTATGTGGTTGCTATTGTTGAATATAGGATATCTAATAAGAATATTGTTAAGCCTGTTAGTAATTATTTTTATTAAAATTTTTTAAGTATGTTTTATAAGCATTATGGGTTGTATGTTATTTAGTTGTTCTATAAATTTGTGTTTTTTAGAAATAGGATAAATATTGCTATACTTTCATGTTTTTGGAATTGTGTTGAGTGTTAGGCATGTATTTAGTATTATGCAGAGTTGCATTAGACCAGTGCTACCTAAATGCTTTAGCATCTTATTTGAGATACTATGTGGTCTGGTTGTTTTACTAGTTGGTGATTTTTTAATGATCTCATCTAGCTCTTGCAGAGTAATTGGATCAGAGATATTCTTGTACCAGCTGTCTTAAATATTGTTTATAGATTTGTATTCTTCTTCCTACTTCTTTTAGTAGTTCCAGTTTGGAGGGTTAGGCTTTGTCCAGTTCTCATAATATGTTTGCATCTCTTTTTGTATTAGTTCTGGTTCTGTAATAACTTCATCTGCTTTGCATATATTGTAAAGTAAAACTGAATTTGTATGTCTTTTTAGTATACTATTGATCATATGAGTGGTGTTATTATTAAAGTTATTATATCTTTTGTTGATATATTTATTTATTATGCTTTGGTGAGCAAAGTTGTTTTCTAGTTTTCTGCTTGGTGTATTGTCTTTTGCTGAACTTTTAGCTGTGTAGTTAGTATCTTCTTATTAGTAGATGTCAGGTCATTTAATATGATGTTGTTGATTTGTTGTTAATATAATCTATATCCTTGTTGTATGTTTGTATTAAAGTATTAGTAGGAGTTTGTATGTTTGTTTGTATTTGTCTTATAAGTTTGTTAATGCACTTAAGAGCTGCATAAAGTTTGATGACTTTGGTAGAGAAGGTATAGAATGTTCAAGATTGAATCTTGATTCTAGATATGTTTTTCTTGGCTGCTATAGTAATTGCTTGGTTAAGTTTATGTCATTTTTTGTTTAGTATGCTAGTATTGTTTATTTTTTGTAATATTGTATTTTTTTTTAGGTGAGTTGTAATTGAGCTTAAAAATTCTGTTTACAGATCTGATGTCATTTGGTCATATTTAAAGATTTTCTTTTCCTTTGTTTTCATCTATTGTTTTTTATTTGAGAATTGTATGCCTATTGTAGTTGTACAATTTGGTGATCACTGTCTGTTATTCTGTTAGAAAAAATTATTTGAGAAGGTGTTATATTATGTATAAGTTGTGTTAGAACCCAGATGTCATCTATTTGGCTATTCATTTTTTGTCAGCTCCAGATAGGATCTGTAATATTAAAATAGTTAAGTGTATTAAGTAGTTCATATAGTTTTAGAGTATTGAATAGTGAAGCTATTTTCTTTTTGAGATTTCTGTCAATGTTGAACTCACCAACCAAGAATGATTGTATAATAGCCTTTAGCTGTTGCCTAGTTTATCTACTATGTTATTGTTTGTTGTATGATCTTATTTAGAGGATGGTTTGTAGCTGGTAGGTAGGTAGAAATTATTCAAATTTGGTTTTTGTTTGAAAAAAAGAAGTCTATTGCAATAGCAGTTTCTTGTTTTGTTATAATATTATAAATATAAGATCTAAGTGGTTTAGTAATTGCAATTGCAGTACTAATGCTTTTTTTCTTTTGACTGCTCATTGAGCATTGCAGTTTGAGGTATAGACATAGTAATAGAGGTTGCTTATAGATAGTTCTGTATAGGTTGAGTTAGCTAATTTTGTTTCTGTCATGCTTATGATATAGTATTGGTGTTGTTGGCAATATTCAAGCCATAATTGTAGTTTAAGTTTGTTATTAAGACCTTGTACATTATGAGTTACTATTGTCAGGTTGTTGTTAATTTGTGAAAAAAGTGAGTTTGAGGGTTCATAGTAGGTGTTTTCTAGTAGATTTGGAGATGTTGTGGTAGTGAGTAATGATGTCTTATTTTTATATTTGTTGTACTGCATTTAGTTTGAATAAGGGCAGAATATCTCACATTCTAGTTTAGAGAGTGGTGGTAATTTTAGAATATGTGTTGATATTGCTTTAACTGTATAGTGTTGTCTAAGTTTTGCTAGTATTAAGGTTGCAATATCTTGGCTTGTTATTGGTAATATAAAGTAGGTTGTATCAATTTTTCAATTTTTGAAGTCTTCTTGTATTTGTGCAATACTATCTAATATTTGGGGCTTTGCCTCTTTGTTTGCACCTGTTTTATCTATGATTTTTTTATTTATTTCTAATATTTGTATCCATTCTGTAGGCAGCTTTTGGAAGTAATAATAGGGTCTAAGAAGGTGTGCAGTTTCTGTTATTTTTTTGGGTATGTTTATTGAAATAGTAAGGTTAACTTCTGTAATCATTTTGGGGTTAGTAGGTAGTCTGAGTTTGTTTATAAGATTAGCAGTCATAATTGCTTCTAAGATGGATAATGTAATTTTGTATGTTCTTTTGATTTTGTATATAAAGGTTGCTGCTTCTGTATCATTTGTGATTGGATAGATATATGTGTTCTGAGTTTTGATTCTGCTTAGGTCTTTTGGCAGATTGGAAATAGTTATTCGGAATATTTTGAAAGGCATAGTATTCTCTAAGTCTTGTAACAATATCTTGCATATTAGTATCTTGGTTAACTTTGTCTATTGGAAAGCATACTATTAGTTGTGAATCTTTTATGTCTTGATATGTGGATAGGAGAGCTGGTTTTTCTGGCATTGGTAAGAGTAAGTTGAAGAAGTAATCTGAGATTTTATCAAAGCTGTAAACTTCTTGTAGGTGTTTTCTATAATATGCAAGTCTTCCTAGTTCTTTTCTTTTAGTTATTAGAAAAAGGTGTTTAATTCTGTAGTCTAGATTATTATGTTGTATGGCAATAATAAAAGTTTAGTAAAGTAGGTAGGTGGTAGCTTTTTGAATTCAAATATTCTGTGTAATGCTATAACTACAGTTTTTGTTTGTGACTTGAATTTTATCAGAAGTTCGAATGGTAGAATAGCTTTTATTTTGTCAGAAATTCTCATTAAAGTGTTAGAAAGCTTTTGTAATTTGCTTTTTGTTGCCTCTGCAATTGCCTTTTGTATGTTTTCTTTATCTATTGCTTTTTTATCTCTTGTAAAGCCTTTATAGTATGTTAGTAATTAATAGATATGTTTTTGTAAGCATGTATTGAAGTTCATGTTGGTAATATGATCAATGTACAGTTTTTGGCAAAGTTTGAGATATATTTTGCCTCTTGTTTGTTTGTCAGTAATAGTTATTTTGTTTTTAGTTTTATATTTTTGCATTGTATTTGTAAATAAGTTTTCATACTCTATTTGGTATTGGAGCATAAAGCATTTGGCTCTTGTAAAAGTAGTAAAAAAGGTGCAGTCAGTATGTCTAAATTTGGATTCAATTGCATATGGTAGTATTTGTTATGCAGGTTTGGTCTTGAATTTGTATATAATAAGTTTTTGTTATTTCTCTTTAAATTGAAAAGCTTCTGTAATAAGTTGGTAATTCCAAAGTGTTAGATCAAAGAATTCTAATATTTTCTTATCTATGCTTTGATTTAGTTGTTCTGTTCATATTTGTATGTAGTCTGTATTACTTTCTAAATCTGTGTCTGCAGTTGTTCTACCTTTAACTGCCTAACTATACATGCATCTAATTTGTGTATTATTCTTTATTGAGTTTCTAGTACTTAATACTATATTAATAGATTCAGTTTTTATGTTTTGATCGAGGTGCATCTCTGTTTGTAGGGGCTCAGTTTGGTAACTAGTGTCAATTGGTTCTAAGGTGTGCTATGCTGTATGTGTAGTTTCTATTTTCATTTTAGGACTATGTGCTTGTGTTTGTATATCACTTATAGTAATATGAGAGTTGTTGTTTTGTATAATTGTTATATAGTTGTTGTTATTGCCTACAAAACTGGTTTTGTTATTAGTTAAACTTGTTTGTTTTGTTGTGTTATTGTTGTAATTGATTGTATATGCAGTTATATGGCTGTTTGATGAAGGTAAGCTACTTTCTCTACTTTTGTTTTTTTTGTTTTAGCAATGGTATCAAGATCTTTTGATGCTTGTTTGTAGTATCTTTGTCATTTTTGCTAAGTCAGTTGTAAAGAACTTGTTTGTATTAGAGTTGTTTCTGCTGTCTAGTAGAATATTTATAGCTGTTCTGTATATCAAGAGTTTGTGTTGCTATAAAGATAAAAGCAGCTATAGGTCCTAATGGCCTTGAAATATTTTTTTTGTTTTCAGTATAGGGTTTGTGTTTCTGTAATAGTGTATTTTAATTTGTTTTAGGTTAGTATATAAGAAGTTGCAAGTTGTTCTACAGTTAGTATTATTATCCTGTTCTTTAGTTAGTTAAGTTTTATGATTTTTCTTTTTTGTTTATTTATTGTTTTGAGATCTATGAAAAAAAGTTTTTTCTAAAAAAATTTTATAATTCCTAACTTTTTTATATATAAGTATTATTAATTTTACTATATAAAATTACTAATTTTTTATATAGTAAATTAATTTAAATAGGTAATTTTCTTTTTATTATAACCTTTTTTTTACATAATAATTATAGTTGAAATTTTGCAAGTTTATACATCAAGGTTACACCAAGGTACTTGCATAGTAGTACAAAAAATACTCAGTTATAATTAGTTAATTTAGAAATATATCAAAAAATTTTAATTTTTTAATTTTTTTTTAAAAAAATTAACTTTAAAATTTTTTTAAACAATATATAATCAAAAATTAATTTAATTTTTTTTATAAATATATTCTATAAATCTTCAAATATCAAATATATTTATTTAATTGCAAATTAATATGTAAAATTTTGTATAATTATATTTTAATTCAAATATATTAAGTTGGTGTATTATGCTTAATAAGATGACCAATATTTTTATATTACTATACTTTTATAATAATATGTTAAAGCTTAAATATTCAGTATAATCAAATTTTTTTTTTTTAATCTTAAGCAGTTATACTAGTACTTTATTAAGATTCTTGAAACTATATATTTATACAATTATATAGAATTTCCCAATATTTAAGTCTAGCATCACTCAGCCACCCTAATGGTACCTAAGTGCAACCTGTCGCATTATCTTAGTTAGAGATAAACAGCTCATCTAACTATTTAAAGCCATATTAGAAAGGTTTTCCTTTTTCTGTGACAAGCATATTTATTGTTTTCAAAGCTTCTTTCTTCATTTGGTCTAACTTTTCTGCTTTTCTTTCTTTTTCTTCTTCTTTTGCTTGTTTATCTTTCTTTATCTTCTTCTTTGTTTTTTTTTTGCACAGGTACCTTTTTTTATTTTGTTTGTTATATTGATCTTTTTCTCTTAAGCTTGTATTTTTTCACATCATATTCTTCATACTTAGTTATAGAAGGTGTTTCATACTGTTCTTGTTACTGTATCTATGCACTTCTGTGTTGCCTGCTTGCTTAAGAGTCACTCGAGTCTTTTCCCTACTTTTAGCATCATGAGTCCCTTTATTAGCACTTTGCTGTTTGTGATTACTTCAGCTTCTGTTTCTCCAAATAATGCCTTATATAGAACTTGTAATGAGATTTTGTTTTTTTCTTCTTCTTTGAGTCTGTTCCATACTGTTGCTATTGCAACTTTTTGAATTCACTTCTACAGGCTCTTTTGTCTACTACAACTTGCTAAATGTGCCTGAGTTTCTTTTTCTCCAACTTGGCATACTTGGCACTTTACTGTTGTATATACTTTTGGCCTTCTTTTATTTAGTTTCTTAAGTGTTGGTAGGCTATCTATTATGCATTTAATTGCTATAGCTCTTCTTGTGCTGAGTTTTCTTAATGTACAATAGACTCCTTTTGTTCTGTTTATTTCTTTCCAAAAGCTTGACCAATTATGTAGTGCATTTTCTGTATTTGGTTCTATGTTCATATTGGGTTCATTTCTCTCCAACTGGCTCCTATTCTGGCATTTGCTATTATTTTACACTGAAGTCTTGCTAGTATGTCTATTTTCTTGTTTTTCTATTCTAAATGGTACTCTATCTCATCACATTTGACTTTATCAGCATATATTTTATCTTGGCAATTTGCTTCTTTTTTTGCAAGAAAGTCTGCCCTGTCATTCTACTTGTTTTCACTATGGCTTTTAACCTTGATTAATTCTATCTTAATGTTCTTGCTCTTTTTTAGGCCTACAATGTTTATTATCTATATTGCATTTTTCTTCTTCAGAGCTCTTTCTTCTTCTGTATTTTGAAGTGCTCTACTAATGTTTCTTAATGCTGCAATGCTATTTGTAAACACTTTTACACTTTTCTTTTCTGGTACTGTTAAGATTGCCATCCATATTGCTGCTAGTTCTGCTATTGTTGCTAAAGGCCAACCTTCAAGTTCCAATACAGTTTCTTTCTCTGGCCAATCTTCTTCTTTTATTTGCACCCAACTAATGCCCATTCTTCTTGTGCTGTTTTTACCTTTCTTCTTGTATGTGCTCCATCAGTATAAAAGCTGTATTTTCTCTTGTCTCTCTTCTTGTTTCATGTTAATATCTCTACTAACTGATTTGTAATCATGCTGTTTAATTTCTGTTTTCTAATTAATTCTACTTCTAATTCTTCTGTTTGTCTTATTTCTAGCAACTTCATCTCATCTCCTTTCCATTCTTCTATTGCTTTATTTTCTTGTATCTGTTCTAATGTTGCATTTATCCTATTATTAGCTTTCTCTATTAGTAACTCTAGTATCACTCTTATATTGTGGTCTCATCTTATCTACCTTTTGCATTTGTTTGTCATTTGTTCTGAACTGTTTTTACAACCTCTGCATATACTTAATTCTGTTATTATCCTCTTTTTTTCTGTATATATTAACCAATGTTCTGTTAACACCTTTTTCTTTTTCTTCTTAATTACTTTGCCTAATTGCTGATTGTATTTCAGTTTATAAGTGATTCATTTTTTTTTCCTTCAGTCTTCAGACATCTTTGTCTACTTAATCTTTAATGCTTGTGTATTGTATCCTTTTACTTTGTAATTATCTTGTATTTTTCTATTTGCTTGCATACTTAGCACCTTTCCTTCTATCTCACTAAATTATTTAGCTTTCTTTCTTTTGTATGACAAGCCTTGAAGACTCTTGAGCTATCTCCATGTAATCAGGTTGTTATCTTTTACAACTATGAGTTAGTTCAGATATAATAACCCCTATTCATTTATTATGCTGCTGCTTGCTATCCATGTTCTTGTTTCTAACATATCTTTTATCTGTTTACCATAATTGTAAACTTTTCATAAAGGTTTTTTTGCTTTAATGCTTATTTCTATTTTCTTTGCTTTAGCTATTGTTTGACAGACTAAATTCTTTTTTCAAAACTTCTTGGTTTCTATTTTCTTTTTATTGTCTCAAATGTCTTCTGTTAGGCCTGCTTTCTGACATCCTTGAGCTATTTTGAGTCTTGTTAGTTCACCCACATTGTCTCATTTGTTGAGTCTTGTTAAAAGACTACTTATTTGTTTTATCATTATTTCTTGACTTAGTGTTTTGCAATTTTCTAGATCTTTGTGCTTAATTGTGCAATTGTTTGCTGTTTTCATTATATTGCATTTATGCTTAACTAAGCATATTAGTGGTTAGTGAATTTTGTCAATCATTTTCTTTGGCATTTTTGTTAGCTGTAAGAGATATGCTAGTTTAGGAATTATTACTATATTGTTTATATATGCAATTTGGCTTATCATCATTTTTTTGTATCTCAGATCTTTAACTATTTGACTAACTATTTCTTTTGCTTTCTTACAGACTAGTGCTTCCTTCATTTTGTTGTTTAGCCAGATTCCAATAACCTTACAATTTTGCTTTTGGGTTCTTCTTTTATTTTACTATACCTGAATATGATTTCTCTTTCTTCTTCTTTCATTTTTATATTCATTACTATGAGCTTTGATTTGGATCCATTTATTTTGATATTATTTGCTTCAAAAAATTTTTCTGCAATGCTTAGAATTCTTAGCATTTGTTCTTTGCTGTTCATGATCCATGTTATATCATCTACATATGCAATTGCTACTTGTCTATAACTTGTAATATTATTACTACATATTCTTTCTGTTACTTCTTGTTCTACTGTATAGTTTAGTGTTTCATCTTCTTGTATTCTTTCTAATAGTAGATTGTAGAAAAAACACCAAATTAGTAGTGAGATTACTTCTCCTTGGCCTATTCCATCTTTTGCAGATATTTTGTCTGTTAAACTATAAGCTGTAATAACTTTGAGTTGTCATTTACAGAAAAGATTGCTTATGTATTCTCTTGTTTTTTGTAGAATTTTGACTTTTTTAGAGCCCATTCTAGGCTTTCTAGTGAAACTGAATCAAATGTCTTTTTCATATTTTGCAAAAGTATCTATATTTTTTTGTTTTTTTCTTGTACATCAGCAGAATAAATATGTGAAATATTGTGAAAGATTTTGCATACCGAAGATCTTTCAAAATAACTGCAATTAACGTGAAATTATTTTGAAATAAAATAATTTTACAATATTGCGAAAGAAACAAAATAATTTCAAAAGAATTTCAGCTAATTTACAAAATTTTAAAAAATAATAAAAGTAAAAAAAATGAAAAATAATTCGAATAATATTAGAAATATTTAGAAAAATTCGAAATATTTCAAAAATATTAAAATTATTTCAAAATATTTCGAAATATTCGAAAGAATTTCAAAATAATTAAAAATTTTGAAATAATTTCAAAATTTTTCAAAAATTATGAAATAATTTTTATTAATAAATTTATTTTATTTAATTTTTTTTTTTTTTAGTATTAAGATGAGGCCTTGCTTATATCTTTATTAATAATTTAAAATAGTTATATATATATATGCTATGACCAAGGCCAACACTTGCAGTCAGGGCTAACTATTAAACTGCTAACTATATAGCTACTACTATTTGTACAAAACAAATA
>CAJVQA010010925.1:0-11072 GCA_910591915.1 Cetraspora pellucida
TCTGTCATTCCACTTATCATTACTATGACTTTTAATTTTAACTAATTCTATTCTATTGTTCTTGCTTTTGAGTAGGTCTATAATATTTATTATCCACATCGCATTTTTCTTTTTCAAGACCTCCTATCTCTTGAAGTGCTCTGTTAATATGTCTTAGTGCTGCAAGACTATCTGTATGCACTTCTATACACCTTCCTTCTGGTATAATTAAAATTACTAACTATATTGCCACTAATTCTGCTGTTGTTGCTGAAGGCCAACCTTCGAGTCCTAGTGTTATTTTTTCTTCTTGCCAGTTTTCTCTATTACTAACCTGCATCCAACTAATGCCCATCTTCCCTATATTGTTTTTTTCTTTCTCTTTATATAATGCTCCATCTGTATAAAGAGTATATTTGTTTTTGTTTCTCTTCTTGTTTCTTGTTAAGGCTTCTATTATGTAATCTGCGACTTTACTATCAAATTTTTGTTTCTTGATTAATTCTATTTCTAACTCTTCCACTTGTTTTAGCTTGATTAAGCTTCTTTTTTCTTTTTTTCATTCTTCTATTGTTCTGTTTCTAGTATTTGTTCTAGTGTTATATTAATTTTATTACTGCTTTTCTCTACTAATGTTTCTGGAACTGCCTTTATATTATTGTTTCATCTTATTTACTTTTTACAGATATCTGTCATTTGCTTTGTTCTGTTATCGCATTATTTGCATTTGCTTATTTTAGTATATGTCTTGCCTTCTACTTTCTGTAGTAGCCAGTGCTCAGCTAAGATCTTTTTCTTTTTTTTCTTTAATATCTTACTAAGTTGCTGATTGTGCCTTGGTCCATATACAATCCACTCTTTCTTCCTTTTGTCTTCAGATATCTTTGTCTATTTAATCATTAGTACCTGTGTATTGTAGTCTCTGATCTTGTATTGGTTGTATATTTCTTTACTTGTCTGTGTTATTAACATCTTTTCTTCTATTTCACTGAACTATTTGGCTTTCTTTTCTTTATTTGACAGTTCTAGAAAACTTTTAAGCTGTTTCTACGTGATTAGGTTTTCTCCTTTTATGTCCACTAGTTGGTTTAAATATATTAAACCCTATTCATTTATTGCACTACTACTTGTTGCCCACAACTTGGCTCTAATTAAGTCTTTTATACTTATTCTGTACCTATGTACTTTTTATAAATGATGTTCTGTTCTGATGTTTATTTCTATCTCTCTTGCTTTAACTATTGTTTGACAAGCTAAGTTGTGCTTCCAATACTTTATTTCTTCTGACCTTCTTTCAAAGTCTCAAATGTCTTTTACTAAGCCTGCTTTCTGATATTCTTGAGCTATTTTAAGTTTTGTTAAATTACCTAAAGTGTCTTTTCTGTTAAGTCTTGCCAATAGACTACTTATTTGCTTTGTTGTTATCTTTTAACTTAGTGATTTGCAGTTTACCAGATTCTTGTGCTCAATTATGCAATTGTTTGTTGTTCTCATCATATTGCATTTGTGTTTCACCAAACATATTATTGGCTAATAAATCTTGTTAATCATCTTTTCTGACATTCTTGTTAGCTATAAAAGATATCTTAGTTTTGGGATAATTACAATGTTGTTTAGATAAGCGATCTGGCTCATTGTTATTTTTTTATATCTAAGATCTTTAACTGTTTGGCTAACTATTTTTTTTGCTTTTTTGCAAACTAGTAACTCTTTTATTCTGCTATTTAGTCAAATTCCTAATGATCTTACAAATTTGTTTCTTGGTTCTTCTGTTATCCTGCTCTGTCTAAATGCAATTTCTCTATTTTTCTTTCTTAGTCTTGAGTTTATCACTATAAGCTTTGACTTTGCTCCATTTATTTTAATATCATTTGCATTAAAGAACTGCTTTGCAACTTTAAGAATTCTAAGTAATTAGTTTTTGCTGTTTGCGATCCATGTAGTGTTATCTGTATAAGCAATCACTGCTTGTCTATATTTTGTAATATAGTTAATATCTGTATTTTTAATATTTTTTGCTCTACTACATAGCCTAGTGATTTATCTTCTTGAATTTTTTTTAACAGTAGATTGTAGAAAAGTCACCAGATGAGTGAAGAAATCACCTCTTCTTAATCTATACCATCTCCTGCTGTTATTTCTTCTGTTAGGCCATAGGCTGTAATCACCTTAAGTTGGTGTTTACAGAAAAGATTAATAATATATCTTATTGTTCTTTGTGGTACTTTAACTCTTTTAAATACCAACTCCAAGCTTTCTAATAGAACTGAGTCAAATGCCTTCTTCATATCTTGCAGAAGTATCTATATTTTTTTATTTTTCTCTTGTGCTTCTTCTATTATCATGTTTAGCATATGTATTGGTTGCTCTGTAGAGTTGCTAGGCAAGTCTGCATAATTTGGTCCTTTGAGTATTCCTCTTTCTGTGAATATCTTGGCTAACCTTCTTGTTATCACCTTTGTAACTAGCTTTCTAAAGGTTTCAATTAATGCTATTGGTCTAATATTGTTCAGATTATATTCCTAGTTTACATCTTTTGGAATTGGATAAACTTGTATTATTTTCCACTTTTTGGATATTTTTCCTATTTCTAAAACCAGATTTGTGAAGGCTCTAAAAATCTTTTGTGATTTCTTTCCTGCTCGTTTTATTAAAGTGTAGCTTATGCCTGAAATTCCTAAGGCTGTGTTGGCTTTGAGTTCTTTTAACATGTCTTCCTATTCCTCTTTTTCTATTTTTTCTTCTAGCTTTTCATACTAAAACTCCTTAATTCACACTTTTGGGTTATATACTTCTATTTATTCTTTAGGCATCTCTTCTAGTTTGGTTCTTCACTTTCTAAATTGATTTTCAAAATGTTTTTCTAGGCCATCTAAAACAGCCTTAGGTTCTGTTGTTAGACTGGTTTCCTTTGTGCTTTGTATTATAAATCTGTTCAAGACTATCTTTTTGTATAGTTTGTTCAGAAGGCTGACAATTATTCATTCTTGATTAGTTTTTATTATTTTACATCTTCTATTTATATTTTCTTTTATTTGTTTCCTTTAAGCTTGTTTCTACTCTTCTTTTCTTTTGTCTTTTAAAATTCTTTGCCAGTCTTTTATATCATTTATTCAAGCTTCTGGCTACTGTTTGTGTAGCTTTGATAGCACTGCTCTTATTTCTTTACTAATGTCTATAAGTTTCTTGTTTATCTCTTTCTTCTATTCTTTTTCTATCACTTGATTTCTTTTTATTTTTGCTTTTTTGATTATTTGTTGTAATTCAATTGTGTTTATGCTGTTGTGGCTTTTTTTGATGATGTCTTTTGTTTGTTCTTGTGTTGAATATCTTCTTTTTTGGAATCTTTTTATTTGCCACATCTATTATAGCTTCTTCTATTGCATTCCATATAGGATCTAGCATATTTGTACAATACCTGCTACTTTTACTTCCTTCTTCTAAATGCTTTAATGCTTTTTTTCACTCTAGTTGTACTTGAAGCTCTTTGGCAAATTCTTCTTAGTCTTCTTGCTTTGCTTTCTCATACAGATACATTATTCTTATTTGGACTTTACATTTGGTTTCTGCATAGCTCTGGTTCGTAATTATGTGTTCTAACCATATAACTGTTGTAACTATCTTGTGGTCACTGCTTGTTATGCCTTTTGCTTCTTCTATATTGGCTTCTTGAAGACTAGTTGCAATTGTTTCTGACAACCAAATATAATCAATTCTTGTTGCTGTTTCTTGACTTGACTATGTGTATATCCTTTCTGTTAGATGCAACTTTCTGAAAGAGTCTGCAAAGTCTTGTCTTTTAAGCCAATTAAAGATTGGCAGTTTTTTATAATCTGTTATTTGTAGATGCAGCCTGTCTAGTATATTGTTCACTGTATGGTTAAAATCCCCAAGTATAATTATTTCTGTATGCTTTTTCTTGTTTGTTACTATTTTTACAATTTTTTGCTGTACTTTCTTGCTAATTGCCTTGTTGTTTGGTAGAATATATATTCCTATTATTATTAGTACTAGTTGTTTGAAGTATAGTTTTACTTTTATTATATATTCACTATGTCTTTTGATTGCTCCAATATGTTTTTCTTAGATTTCATCTATTAGAATTCCAATGCCTGATCCTTTTTTCTTGTCCAATGCTGCACTTGCCCAAAAATCTTTAAATCTTGTATTAAAGTTATACAACAAGATCTTTTCTTCTTTTTCTACAATGTTCATTTCTGTTATTCTCAAAAATGCTATCTTCTCTTCTTCTGTTTAGCCTAGCAGGTTTTCTAATTTCTAACCTCTGTTCTTGAGTCTGTTAATGTTGTGACATGCAATATTTATTTCTTTTCTCCCTTTTTTCTATTTTTCTTTTAGTTGCTTGTATCTTGTTTTCATGTTTTCTGCTTTACTCTTTTCTTTTCTTTTCTTTCTTTGGATTAGGAGATTTCTCTCTATTTCTTTCTTCGAATGTTCTTTTCTCATTATGCAGAAAATCTCTAATCTCCTCATTCATATTCATGAGTTCAACTTGGGTGCCCTCAGAAGCGATTGGCCAGGCCTTCTTTTATACCTAGCTGAGTATCCTCTAACTGATTAAGTCTGTCTAAGATTTGGCCTAAGACTTCTTTTATCTGTCTTGTTTCTATATGTACTTGTGTATCTAGTCTTGTCTTTTTTCTGATGTTTCTATCATTTCTTTCTGCATTAATGTTTTTAACTCCTAACCATTCTTCTATGTTCTGTAACTAGGGATCACTTTCTATTTTAATGTGTCTTCTATCTGATATCTGCTTGTTTTTGTTCTAGCTTTCCTCATCTATAGTGTCTCTATCTCCTAACTGCTCTTTTGTATCTTGTATTTGGAAGTCTTTTCTTTTTTCTGTATATCTTCTGTTTAGATTTTGGCTGGCTCTTTCCTAGCTTTTTTCTCCTCCTCCTTTACTCCTTTCTTCTTTTCTTATTTCTTTCTTTCATTTAGCCAGAATACTTGAAAATTGTTGTATCTAATTGGCTTTGATTAAGCTGCCTTTATTTTTTTTTCTGTCACAAATGTAATTATTGCTGTTCTTCTTTAATTTCTATTTCTGTTTGGTGAAATGTATATCGATTTTGCATTTTTGCTTCTTAGGCAGCATAGCAGCAAAACTTCCGAGGCCTTGCTTAGCAGATCTGTTATTTTTGCTATATACTGACTTTGCCTTTGTCTTTCTTCATAATTTTCTTTACCTTCTGTTACTCTTATCAGTTTGTTATTATTAACTGGTATAGACTATAGTATGTTCTCTTCTTCTGATTCTTCTACTTATACTATTATGAGAGACTTGTATTTGGATCTCTTGATTTTTGTTATATGTGTTTTCTTGAATCTTTTGCACATATACTTGATTTCTTTTCTATTTATATCTGCTAGTAGATCCCAAATTGTTATATATTTATGTTTTTGTGTTTCCTCTTCTTCTTCTGTATCTATTTGGTCTTCTGTAGATTCTTTTCTACTTTTTTGCTCTTCATATTTCTTCTTCTTAAATTTTAATATATTGTTTCTTTTCTTCTGATATTTTTTGTTATATATTCTCTTCTTTTCTTTCTTGTCTATTTGTTCTTCTTCTGCGATCATTCTGTACCAGTTACTTTTTTTTTTTGCTAATTCTTTGTATTGTCTCACTTCTGTTATACTTGCAGTTGAAGTCTATTTTTATTCATAGATTTTCTCTTTTAAAGACTTCTTCAATGTTTTTGATATGCTCATTATTTTTTAATGACCATCTGATAAAGTTTGTACATTCATCTTTAGTCTTCCTTGGTACATTATGTGCACATATGTTTGCAAGTAGGCTGTTGCTTCGATTACAGTCTCTTTTGCTTGGTCCCTACATGCTTTTTTTAAGTGGTACTTCAAATATGTCAATTTCTCTTTCGATTTCTTGTTTTCTTCTTTTCTTCCTTTCCTTTTCTTCTGATATTGATCCTTGTCTTGTTTCTTTTCTATTCATTTCTATGTTTTCTAGTTTTTGATCTCTTTCCTGTTCTTCTTCTTTTTTTCACAAGAGGATGATGATTTGGTTTCTACTTAGTTATTACTTGTTTGTCCTACCTGTATACTTACTTTCCCTCTTGCAATCTTTATACTTGCTTGTAGACTTTTGTTGACCTTTTCATTCTTTTCTTTCCTTTTTATTGTCTCTTTTTTTGATGCTTCTTGTCTTTCTTCTATCTTATTTGTCTGTTGTTGTTCTTTCTTCTTTTCTGTGTATATTTTATCTTGATATTGTTCTACAAAATCAAGCTTCTTCTCAGGTTATTCTTTTTCTGCTTTTTCTAATATTTCCCTTGTTATTAGCAGAAATGCTACTTCATTTAGGTTTTGTTTTGTAAGTGTTGCAATGATATTATCTTCTCTATTTGGTATTGCATATGCCTTACTTGCTTTATTGAAGAAGATTTTATTATGCACACTGTTCATAGCCTCATATGCCCTTCTTGTAAAAATTGTATTAAGGCTTCCTTTGTATTTTTCTGGCAAATTTTTGTTCATGTTGCATAGCTATTTCTATATACTTCTATATCATGTATTGTATCTATACTAAACTGGTTTGATGTACATATTTGTTTGTTTATTTTGCCAGTCCTATTGTGACTTTTTGTGTAACCTGAAGGATCTATGATACAGAATATTGGCAGTTCTCCACTTTTTCAAAAGAATTTTCTACTTTTTATTAAAATTCTCTATATGCTGTTTTCTGCTGTTGCTCTAGTTCTTCTTCTATATACTTCTATTAAACTATATGCAACTTTTGCTGTTCTGTCTTTCTTGTTAGTACCTTGAGTTTTGTTTCCTAGTCTAGTTGTTGAGTTTTTCTATGTTTTCTTTCCTAGAATTTTTGATTAAAGGATCTACAGAGGAGAGTTCTTATTTACTTTTTGTAAACTTTATTATATATACAAGTATATTTTTTTAAAATAATATAATATTTCAAAATTTTACTATATTTTTTTTTTTCCCTTAAGCATTCATGATAATATTTTATTAAACCATTTGTAGCTATATATATATATACAGAATATTATTTAACTTATAAGTTTAACATCATCTAGCTACTCAAACAATACCTAAATGCAACCTGTTATACTAATCCAGTTAGGACTAGAAATTATAACTTATTTGACCTCTGCCCCACAATAAAATACTGCCAATCTAAAGACATCTTCTTATAGAGAAGAGAAAAACAAAAAAAAAAAATTTAAAATTGAGGAAGAAAGAATAAAAATAGGAAGAAAAATAAAACTAACAAAAAGAAAATGAAACTAATCTATAAGGAGAATAAAAAAGAAAACCTGCTAACAAAATAAAACTCTATTCTACAATTGTTGCTCACTACAATATTTTCATCATTTTATAGACTATGGCTATTCTCTAAAAACTAGGTACTTTTAATTAGAATAAAAACTGTATTTACTTGTAGGATGGAGTTTGAGCTGTGCACTTTCTATATAGAAGAATTCTTCAAGTAAATGGGATACTGTGCCAAGGTTTGGAGTACACTTAAGCAGTTCAATTTTTCATAAACTCTTGTAATTATTTTTTTAAAAATATTATGCACATGGTCTTGGAATATATGCATATCTTAATATATTTTTGGTCTTTCTGAATTAAATCCTTTTTTGATCTGCTTTACATGTTTGGTTGACTTATATGTTTGTTGTGTTTCTTATTTGTTATGTTCAAACAAGCATATAATTGCAAAAAAAAGTGATGCGCAATGTTAATCTTTTGATAAGATGAGCCAAATCACCACTTTTTGAAAAAAGAAAAACAAAAAATAATAAAAAGAAGATATATCATTGTTGCAAGAATCCAAGTCAAAAAGAGTTTTTCTAGTTGTCTTTTTTTTTTTGCTTTTAATATTCCTAATCAGAAAACTGATTTTGTTTTTACTTGCTTTCAGAATATCTTTTCAGTTTGGATGCTAAATATGCAAGAAAGTTCACCAAACAAAAAGCTTAACTCAAGACAAGAAATACTTAAGTTTTGTCTACTCCTCAATGTATTACATATTTGAGCTTTGTTGACAGCAAGTTTACTTAATGTAAACTAAGAATATTATCCATTTTGAAGTCAGAGTCTTTAATCTATTTTCAGTACTAACTTGGTTCAGATAATTATTGGAAAGAGTTGTATTGATTTTAAAAATTTTACTATAATAGATAAATAATTTTATTTATAATATTATAAATTTTTTTATTAATTAATTAAAAAATAAAAAAGTTTTATTAATAGCATACATCAAATTTAGATAAAAATATAAATATTACTATATAAAAATGTTTTACATAACTCTACTCTTAAACATTGTTTATTTGTTTATATGTTAATTTAAATTTTTTAATTATATTATCAGAATGCTAATAGTCATCTAATAAATTTAAAATAATGAAACATACTTAATGCCAATATGCTCATGATTTTATTATAGCACAATTAATCTAATATTTATTTTAAAACATTTCAGAATTCTGATATTATTCTAATATTTTTTCTATAATTATATAATTTATTGGTATAATATTATTATCCTAATATTTATATTAATTTATCTGTTATGTTACTAATATTTTAATATAAATATTAATAAAATATCATTTTTCAATATTAATCTGATTATTGTTCAGCTGTATACATGCTGATATGGCTTTATTCTACCTGTGAGTAAATCATAAAAAAGTTGTCAAATTAGTGAAGAATCATCTCTCCTTAATTTATACTATTTTCTGTTGTTATTTCTTTTATTAGGCTATAAGCTATAATCATCTTAAGTTGACATTTACAGAAGAAATTAATAATATATTTTATTGTTTTTTGTAGTACTTTAACTTTTTTAAGAGCCTACTTTAAGCTTTTTAATAAAACTAAGTCAAATGCCTTCTTCATATCTTGCAAAAGTATTCATGTTTTTTTATTTTTCTTTTGTGCTTCTTCTATTATTATATTTAGTATTTGTATTGGTTTCTTTGTTAAGTTGCCAGGCAAGCATGTATAATTTGGTTCTTTGAGTATTTTTCTTTCTATAAATATCTTGGCTAGCCTTCTTGTTACTGCTTTTGTAACTAACTTTCTAAAGGTCTTAATTAATGCTATTAGTCTAATATTGTTTAGATTATATTTTTTAGTCTACATCTTTTAAAATTAAATAGACTTGTGTTATTTTTCACTTTTTTGGCATTTTTCTTGTTTCTAAAACCAGATTTGTGAAGGCTTTAAAGATCTTTTGTAATTTTTTTTCTGCTTATTTTATTAAAGTGTAGCTTATATCTAAAATTTCTGAAGCTGTATTGGCTTTGAGTTTTCTTAATATGTCTTCCTATTTCTCTTCTTCTATCTTTTTTTCTAACTTTATATACCAGAACTTCTTGGTTTACTCTTTTGAGTTATATACTTCTATCCATTTCTTAGGCATCTCTTCTAGTTCAGTTCTCTGCTTTCTGAATTAATTTTCAAAATGTTTTGTCAAGCCATTAAAAACAGCCTTAGGTTCTGTTATTAGATTGGCTTTATCTTTGTTTTGGATTATAAATCTGTTCAAAATTATCTTTTTGTATAGTTTGTTCAAAAGGCTGACAATTATTCATCCTTAATTGGTTTTTATCATCTCATATTTTCTATTTATATTTTCTTTTATCAGTTTTTTTTGAGCTTATTTTTACTCTTTTTTTTTTTTATCTTTCAAAATTCTTTGCCAGCCTTTTATATTATCTATTCAAGCTTCTGATCATTGTTTGTGTAGTTTTAATAATACTACTCCTATTTCTTTACTAATGTTTATAAGTTTCTTGTTTATTTTTTCTTTTTCTTCTTTCTCTATCTCTTGGTTCTTTCTTATTTTTGTTTTTTTAATTATTTGTTGTAGTTTAATTATATGTCTATGCTGCTATAGTTTCTTTTAATGATGTTTTTTGTTTGCTTTTGTGTTAAATATCTTCTTTTTTGAAATTTTTTTATTTGCTACTTCTATTATAGCTTCTTCTATTGCATTTTATATATAGTCTAGCATATCTGTACTATACATACTGCTTTTTCTATTTTCTTCTAATTGCTTTAGAGCTTTTTTCTACTCTAATTGTGCTTGAAGCTCTTTAGCATATTCTTTCTAGTCTTTTTGCTTTGCTTTCTTATATAAATATATTGTTTTTATCTAGTTCTTATATTTGGTTTTTGCATAGTTCTGATTTACAATTATGTGCTCTAACTATATAACTGTTGTTAATATCTTGTAATCACTGTTTATTATACCTTCTGCTTCCTCTATATTGGCTTTTTAAAAACTAGTTGCAATTGTTTCTAACAATCAGATATAATCAATTCTTGTTACTACTTCTTGACTTGACTATGTATATGCCCTCTCTGTTAAATACAAGTTTTTAAAAAAGTTTGTAAAATCTTGTCTCTTAAGTTAATTAAAAATTGGTAGTTTTTTAAAATCTGTTGTTTATAGGTGCAGTCTGTTTAGTATATTGTTTACTGTGTGATTGAAATCTTCAATATGACTATTTCCATATACTTTCTCTTTTTTGTTACTATTTTTACAATTTTTTGCTATATGTTCTTACTGATTGCTTTGTCATTTAGCAGAATATATACTTTTATCACTATCAGTACTAGTTGTTTGAAGTATAGCTTTACTTCTATTATATATTTGCTGTGTCTTTTAACTGCTTTAACATGTTTTCTTAGATTTTATTTATTAGAATTCCAATATCTGATTTTTTTTTTTGTTTAATAATGCACTCACCTAGTAACCTTTAAATTTTGTATTAAGGTTATACAACAGAATTTTTTCTTTTTTTTCTATAATGTTTATTTCTGTTATTCCCAAAAATGCTATTTCTTCTTCCTCTACCTAGCCTAGCAGGTTTTTTTAATTTTCAATCTCTGGTCTTGAGTTCATTGATATTATGACATGTAATTTTTATTTCTTTTTTCCTTTTTTATTATTATTCTTTTAACTGCTTGTATCTTGTTTCTGTGTTTTCTGCTTTTTTTTTTTTTTTTTTTTTTTTTTTTTTTTTTGTTTTTTTTTTTTTTTTTTTTTTTTTTTTTTTTTTTTTTTTTT
>CAJVQA010010926.1:0-11071 GCA_910591915.1 Cetraspora pellucida
ATTAACTAACATTATACAAACTAAACAAATAACAAACAAACAAACTAGTTATGTTATCAATAATGTTATTATACCTATCTTTGAATATCAGATATATAATATAGTCATATCTCACAACACATATAATAAGATTCTGTCAAAATACCTTACTGTAGCCAAATACAAATCCAAACTTCCAGTTACCACTTTCAATAGTATAATGCTAAACCACAACATATATGGAATCAAGAATGTATAGAACATATAGCTACAACATCATATTAGCAATTTCTTCTTCAACTAAACAAAACAGACCTACTTGGAGTTACTATCCAAATAAGATTACAACAACTTCAAAACAACCTTTGGTCAACTATTAACATTCTTCAACACCCCAAACCCCTCATAGATAGAGCCAATAAACATACTACAACATTTTAAATAATCCAACTTTTTAAACACATGCAGTTCACAATTATTGCTTACTCAATACAACCCTATATACTAACATACCCATACACCCCAATTAAAACTCTCTTACATATACACCCTGATTATAACAACTTCAAAAAACAGTTACATAACAAATACATTTTATATCTTGAACAACTTACATTATTCAATAACTCTACACTTTTGGATTAAATACGCATCTCATCCAAACTTGGACAAATTTCAACTGGATAAAAACCTAAATGGTTTACTATACTAGAAAACAAAATTATTACAAACAACCATACTAGACAAATAAACTCATCACTAAACCTTCCTAGCTCTAATTCTTTGTCATTCACAACAGGCCATTATGACTCCAAATCCAAACCATGGCTAATTACTTTTGACTATAACTATCAAGAAATAATTATTAGAAAAGTATGCAAATATAATACTAATGACAATATTATTTCAATCACACATTGGCTAACCAAACATAACCTCTCCTACATCAGCCTTTACCTCTCCTACACCAGCCTTTACCTACTTCCAACTATCAATTGTATACAGTATACAGAATGCATATACAACTCAAACAGAATTCAGAATTACTGTACTTTTAATATCCTAGCTAATTCTGCAACAAAATTTTTAGAATAGAAAAAACATAACAATATAAAAGAAATCAATCTAAATGCAAACTACTTAGACCTTATTTATTCTATTGCTTTACGATTACCCCTATCAATCTCATCATTACCTACTATTACACTTACTAATACACCTATATTTAACTTATTTCAAGTTAATTCTTCCTTTATTAAACTTCAGAAAATTGCTAACTTCAATAAGAGGAACACTAACTTCATATTCTATACAGATGGATCAGTTACTAACCTTACTACTGACTGATGTTCTATGAACATCAGATGGGTACAAATCTACAACAACACAATACTTCAATCATACTTTTCCCATATTAAACTTTGGCCATCATCTTACAAAGCAGAACTTATGGCAATATTATCTGCTATTTGTATATGCCCATGTAACAGCAATATACAAATATACACAGACTCCCAATTAATCATCACAAAATTTAGCAAAATTACTAGTTATCTAATCCCAGCACATAAACAATAATCTTATTCAAACTGGCCTATCTGGCACTCTCTATTCAATTTAATTCAATTCTATCAACATTCAGTTACTTTTCACAAAGTACCTGCACATAGTAACAATATATTTATAATAAAGCTAATAAGCTAGCAACAAACTACAACTCTACTGCATACCTTGATTTCATATACAATAACCTATATAACACCTCATATACTCTAAAATATGAAAAATACATAATTGAACAACTGACTAGACGAGCTATTAAAAACATCTGCAATGCACATATAATTGCCATATAGTTATTACAATATTACATGAGCAACATTATTCCATTATCATCACAAATTGACTGGAACACAACATGGTTATATCTTAATAACAATACTAAATGAACAAATAACTACACCAATTTCTCACTCAATCAAAGCAAATTATTCAAGATCAAAACACTACTTAATATCCTATCAACACTACATTGCCTTTATAAACTATACTCAGATAGCTTTCAGCACAACAACTGCATTACTTGCCAAGCACCAGAACACCAACTGCATTGGCTACTTTGCTCTAACCCAACAAATCTTACCTATATTATTACAAAAACAATATCTAAAACTATTAACAATAACTTACTACTAGACATTACACAATCACAACTACAACAGCTAAACTATTTACTAACTTACAGGATTTGTAAATCAAGTTTATACAAACAGACAGTCAAATTTGTACAAGCAGACAGTCAAATTCGTATGGGTAGACAATCAAATTTGTACAAGCAGACAGTCAAATTCATACAAGCAGACTGTCAAATTCATACAAACTAACAATCAAATTCATACAAAAATTGACAATCAAATTCATACAAACTAACAACCAAATTCATACAAATTGACAACCAAATTTGTACAAGTTTATAGATTTATTGACACTAGTGAATAAGGTATGAAAATATTATAGATTGCTTGCATGGTTTCAGGTCATGGTCATACTTTTATAGGCATTACTTAAGATCTGAATGAAGTACAAGATTCCCAGAATTATTATATATGTGAGCCATTTTATTATTTTCAGTTCAAGTTTTTTCCTTGCTGGCACTCATATATATTCAAATATTTTTCAACATGGGTAATATATTTTATTATGATGTGCACAATAGGTAAGCTTATAATAAATATATATTTAGTTATGTGGTTGACAACTTATTTAATAAATTAGATAACTGCATGACATAGTTATGCTTAAACCAGAAATGTATCGTAATATAATTTACTCTTCATATGGTCATTCTTATATAGGTTAATTAGTATCTAATGCTAAACAAATGGTAAGCGTGAACAACTTATTATCGAAAAATAAAGTAAATATTGCTTTATTTGGTTCAATCGATTACTTGAAACAAAAGCTGTCACACTTTATTTAATCTTGTTTTACTTATATATATACATTTTGACTCCTTTATTACATCATTAATTAATCACATCTTACTATACTCTTAAACTGATTACATACTTTTAAATTTACTATTATACTATCCTATACTAATAATCCCTGCGTAATAAATTAAGGCAATTCCTACAGGCACAAGATCACATGCTTATGACATAACAATGACTGGTATTACTAAAGTATACTTAAACTCTAACCTTAAATTAGGCTGGATATTGTACCCATAAGTTAAGATGAATGTTGTGACCTAGTTGTGACTATAGTTTTGAGTTCTGCATGGCCAGACTGAATGAAGTCCAGAACAAATCTATATTTAATTGGATATATCCAAGCCTAGCTCATAATCACATAGTATAATCCATAGATTCCAAGAGCACAAACTGTAAATAGTTTATTTTTAAATTAAGCTTGGGTTCAAAATTTCGATATTATATGAAAAAGAAAATGATGAGATTTATGATTTTGGACAATCAGATTAATTATGGGCTAACTATGGATCTTTAGATTGGACTTAATTATTCAAAACAAAATTTTTGAACTAAGCCTGGCCTGGCCCACATTGGACCAGTTTATGGATACCCTATGGATAGCCCAGCCCATGCAGAACTCTAGTTGGAAATTAAGATTAGAATAGATGCATAAATAATTTTAAGATGTGTGATCTGGATAATATGGATGTAAAGCAATATGTGTATGAATAATACAGATTACACAAAAATATGAATTTCAAACAATTGTATAGTGTTATGCCAGAAAAGAAATTTAATAATCAATTTCTTACCAGAAACAAAGTGATGAAATCACGAATACCAGGAATGAAGTGATGAAATCACGAATACCAGAAACGAAGTGATGAAATCACGAAGTACTAAAAATGAAGTGATGAAATTATGAAGTACCAAGGACAAAGTGATGAAATCATGAAGTACCAAGAACGAAGTGATGAAATCATGAAGTATATAGAGTTGAGAAAAAAGTGCATGTGGCTCCAAAATCTAATTTCCAATTGGTCAGTGTCATTATAATTGTCGCATCTTGTATATTTTTCACCCACTATTAAAATCACTACTCATCTCGTCAAAGCCACTACACTTCTAAAACAAACACCCACAGTTGAAGTTACTGCTAAGTTATGAACTTACATTACAAAATCTCGAATCCACTCATTAAAATCTTTATTATTGCTCAAATCATTAACTTATTGTTTAAACTACTAATTTATTCACTATTAAAATTAACCTATCAATAAATATTAAAAGCGCTTATTCAATGAGCAAATCGCTAACCAAATTTTAAAATCACCAATGCCTATTGTTAAAATTAACTGTTCCACTGTTGAAATTATTAATCACCTATTGTTGCAAATCACTAACTTACCTATCTACTTTTGCAATAATGAGCATACCGAACCTATCATTGAAATCACAAAATATAGAAAGCAGACAATTAAATCTTCACAGTATCAAAATATTAGTATAGATTGCCTGTTATTTATAAAAACATGTTAATCACAATTCTTTAATGTTCATTGACTATGTATATACATAATTAATATTTTGATAAGATCTGTATTTGTTAACCACCATCTTGCATAGTAATTATACTGGATTACCAATAGGGGTTGCAAAATTAACAAATAAGTGATGTATTTTAAAAATAAGTAGAATTTTTTTAATAGTATTTTTATTATGTTGAATATAAATCAGAAAATAAAATAATATTCTCTGATTTTAATTTTGAAAACTCCTAATATTATTAATTACAGCATATTAGAATTCTTAAAATTTTCATTAAAATTTTTTTAATAAATAGTAAAAAAGGTTTTATATAAATATAAAAAATTTTTACATGTTTGTCCTAATAATGTCTCAACAAAATAAAAAAAGAAAACCTAAATATCAAAAAATTTCTTTACAAATAAAAAACCAAATTATAGATAATGTTAATAATAAAGGTTTACCAATTCGAGAGGTTGCAGCTAATTTTCAATTAGCAGCTTCAACTGTACAAAGTATTATTGAAGTTTTTGATCAAGAAAATCAAATTGCTTCTAAATCACGAGGTGGTGACAAAAGATCTATTTTAAATAAACAACATAAGGAATTTTTTGAAGCTGTGATTAAAGAAGAATTATGGATTTCTATTTTAGATCTAGCACAAAAATTAGTAAATCAATTTCCGAATATTCAGATATACTGATACTTTCAATTTATATATGTACAGTTAGCTCTAAAAGTATATCATGGTTATATGAAAATAATATACAAATCAATGATAAAATATTACAACTGACTCTTGATATAAAAGTTACTGGATCTAACCCATATCCTTCTTATATCAAAGACTTAAAATTTTCAAATGGAACTTGTAAAATCTTTCTTATGCCAAGAGTTTCTTATATTGACCATTTCTTATATCAAGAGTTACTTGTATTTATTATTGCTTAATCAGAGACTTTATTAATAAAACAAAGAAAAAACATATGGGAATAGGTCCACTATCCTGAAGGCTCCTAATTGTACTAAAGTTACTATCTTGAATATAATCCCATATCTTTAAACCTTTGAACTCTAGTCCGAATGATTTCAAAACTGTTATCTCTAAAGTTCAACAGTAATGGGACCAATTACAAATTAATTTGTTAATAAAACATACTCTAAGAAAGGAACTAGCAGATTAGATAGTGATATACAGAAGATCGAGTCTATAATACTAATGTACACTTAATTAAGCATTATTCTTGCACTGCTAATACAGCCTTGAAGCCAAGCTTATTTGAACTGCAGTGTTATAAGTTTGTTGTAGTCATTGCACTATTTCAAGTTGCAGAGCCACTTAACAATGGATGAGCAGGGACAGCCGATAGAGCCAGCCTTCACTAAGGTGAGCGATAGTGAACAAAAGAATAACCAACTTTTACCTGAAAAATGATTCTTAAATAGCCCTTAACCTGACTAAGCACACCTACCACCCCTTTCACTTATCATTCATACACACAATTATAATATTAGCTTACTATTCATATGCATAATCCTAAACATTAAATGATAAACTACTTTTTACTACTAGTTATTTGCCATCTTAAGAAAACAATTACTATAACCAGTTAAGAAACATCTATCATAGATTTACTCACAATACCTGCATTCAACAAGAAACAAATACTATAATGAACATGACCATAAAAGGTTATAACTAAAACAATATATGTGATTTGCAAAGTTATCTGATCTCACAATAATGAACACTATATCACTTCATTGACAAGCTTATCAATAATACATATTAAATTGGAAATTTTCATTCATATAAAACAAATATTTCTTGCAAAATTTTAGCATAACCCAAACTATTCCTAATGCTAGAACTAACCATGCTCTAATGTTAAACCAAGCTAATTTTTGTTTTATAATTAATCTTACATATTATATATAAACTAATAAATTTCTTTTGTCTATATTTATTTTTAGATAAGTGATAGAATCATTGCACAATATGTAACAAATATGGGTTTTACCTTGAAACAACTTACAGTTGTACCAGACAGCCATAATACTCCTAAAACAATTCATAAAAGGAAAGAATATGTACAAAAGATCTATAATAAAAATATTAACATTTATAGAAATATGGTCTATATTGATGAAACTGGCTTTAATTTACATCTTTCAAAATTAAAGAGTCGTGTGCACCGTGGTCAGCCTGCTATTCGTAAAGTCATAAGTAACAGAGAGAAAAATATCTCTGTTATTGCTGCAATTAATGAGAATGGGGTTTTGCATTATAAGTCTATTTTAGGTTCAGTAAATTCAGAAATTTTTGCCATCTTTATTGACGAACTTCTTAGAATTATTCTAAATAGGAAATTTTTAGTAATGAATAATATTCATTTTCATAAATCAGATATAGTTAAAGAAATTGTTGAAGATACTACACACCAAATTTTATATCTACTATCTTATTCCCCTTTTTTAAATCTGATTGAAAATTGTTTTTCAAAAATTAAAAATTCCATTGCTAAAAATCATTTAAGAGATCGAAAAATAATTTTAAGTAGAATGAATGATGCATTTAATATTGTTACAAACGAAGATTGTGAAGGATGGATAAGGTATACTTCTTCATACTTTCAATATTGTTTAAATAGTGAAATTATCAATATCTAATTAAATGCAATATAATGAATTTTTTTAAAATAAAATTATTCGACATTAGTAAAATGCTAAACTATAAATGTTATACATATAATATAAATAATATAGTAATATTTATCATAACAATTACATGATATTATTGTCCGGAGAGAAGCGGAGAACTCTTAAATTCTATGCATAGTGATACAAAAGTTACATTTTTGATGTACTTGATATTAAAATATCAAAAATGTAATTTTGAATTTTTTGTCTGTCCAATTACATGATATGCACTATAAATAAAAATATCACATAATTTATCTGATTTAGTACTGATTTTATCATACATATAATAATTAGCACAAATAATATTTTATAGGCAGAGGTTTGTCCAATGGCTAATAAATTCAATTGAATTTACATTATTTATACAGTTTAGAATACTTTTAAAAAAACGAAAACAATCATAACAAAGTAAAAAAAAAAGCTTATAAAAGGTTTTATTAGAGTTGTAGGACTTCATAGTCAAAAATAAGATCTAATTCTTACCTGTTTAAAAACAAATTAGCTTAATAATAAGTTGATTTTATCAGGTTTTGAGAAGTTATTGCTATACCAACTTTTTAAATGAATGAGAATTAGATCTAATTTTTGGCTATGAAGTCCTACAACTTTAATGAAATCTTCTATATGGCTTCTTTTTTTTATTTAATGATAATTAGTTTTTGTTTTTTAAAAAGTACTCCAAACTGTATAAATAATGTAAAACTAAATTGAATTTATTAGCCAATCAGACAAACTTCTGACTATGAGATAATATTAATTTTATTCTTTAGCTTCAGACTTATATCAGTTTCTGATTCCTAGTTTATTTATATGTATATCGATATGCTTATATGTAACTATATACTAGTATTAACAATCTAATTGCTAAAAAAATGATCCACAACATTGTATTATTTAAATCAATAAATCTAAGACTAATAAAGAATTGGTGCTGAAAAAAATATAATGCCAGATATTTTTATTAAGGCATTCATTTATTGTCAAAAATCTGAAGATAGGTACCACAGATAGAACATATAATGCGAAATATTGTTATTATCATAGAACTTGAGTTGAAAAAGATGAATATAGGGCATTTATTTATTATCAAATCTAAAGATAAGTGCCACTAATGGAACATATAATACCAGATATTGTTATCATAAAATTGAACTTGAAAAAACGTGTGACACTGATAGAACTTATAATGCTAGGTATTATTAAGGATGATGAGCATAAACTTTTATTTATTATTTAAAATCTGCAAATAGGTAACACTGATAGGACATATAATGCTGATGAAAAATGAATGTTGCTAATGGACATATAGTATCAGTATTGTTATTATTATGAAATCAAACTTGAAAAGGACAAATATAGGTTACTGGTAAGTTACTGTAGAAGTAATTTATGCTTTATTCTGAAAGTCTCTGTAATTCATATCCATTAATTTCACTGTAAATTACCTATCATTATGAAATTTTCTAATAATGTACAGACTTTCAAATAAGTATTTGTGATAACTTAAAGTAATTTACCATGGTAACTTACCACGGTAAGTTACTAATAACAACCCTGATTATGCTATTGAATGACTTTGCATAAAAAGTAATTTGATTGGCCGATGATTACATATGAATGACAATAGAAAGAAAGTTTTCTAAGAATTTCAGTCCGAGTAAAATCTCTAATCTGAGTATCGGATCATATCCCTACATATGATAAAGTTCATAGGCAGAAGTTTGTCTGATTGGCTAATATATTCAATTTAATTTTATAGTTTAGAGTACTTTTTTAAAAAATAAAAACCAGCCACAATAAAGTAAAAAAAAAACATATAGAAGGTTTCATTAAAGCTGTAGGACTTCATAGCCAAAAATAAGATCTAATTCTTGTCTGTTTAAAAAAGTTAGTATAGCAATAACTTCTCAAAACCCAATAAAATTAACTTATTACAAAGCTAATTTTTTTAAATGGACGAGAATTAGAGCTTATTTTTGACTATGGAGTCCTACAACTCTAATGAAACCTTCTATATGTTTTTTTTTACTTTATTATAGTTGGTTTTTATTTTTTTAAAAAGTACTCTAAACTGTATAAATGATGTAAAATTAAATTGAATTTATTATCAAAATGTTGCAAAAGATGAAACCTTTTTTAAGCCAAAGTGAAGATGTTACTTATATTCAGATCCAATTTTATTAGTAAAATATAACCTTCATCAAAATTTTGGTTTTAACAACTAGGATTGCTTATTTTCTGTAATATGCTATATGTATTATTTATATCTATTAACATTTTATAGATCACTTATTATAATTTTAATAATTATAGATGTCTCATCTTTGAATCATTAGGACCGAATTTACTTATTATTGTAAAACAAACCCCAAAAAGAAATGACTAGTAAATTCCTATAACAAAGCAAACATATATTAGATATAGGAACTTATTTCAAAATCAGTATCAAGTATTTGTAAAGACTGATGACATTAATAAAGCATATAGTATAATGCCAGATATTGTTAGTGAACATGGAGCTTTTATTTTATTATCAAAATTCTGCAGATAGTGATGCTGAAGGAACTATTATGCTTATTACTAGTAATTTATCAAACAATTAAATGATTACAGTTAATCATACATTCTCTTGAAACACAAATGATAAAGTGAACAGAATTAAACATTATAATTACTTTGGTAATTTATTGAATGATTAAATAATTACGGTTAATCATACATCTTCTTGAAACACAAATAATAAAGTAAACAGACTTAAACATCATAATTACCTTGGTAATTTATTGAATGATTACATGATTATAGTTGATCATACATCTTCTTGAAACACAAACAATAAAGTAAACAGAATTAAATATTATAATTACCCTAGTAATTTATTGAATGATTAAATTATTATGTTTAATCATATATTCTCTTGAAACACAAACAATAAAGTGAACAGAATTAGACTTCATACTCACGCTGGTAATTTATTGAACGATTAAATGATTATGGTTAATTATATATTCTTTTGAAACACAAACGATAAAGTGAACAAAATTAGACTTCATACTCATGCTGGTAATTTATTGAATAATAGGCTTACCTAATGTGTACATCATAATAAAATATATTACAAAAGGGTTTCAATTTAGAATTGCTATAGATTAACTTATGTTAAAAAATATTTGGATATATATGAGTGCCAGCAAGGAAAAAACTTGAACTGAAAATAATAAAATGGCCCATATATATAATAATTCTGGGAATCTTGCACTTCATCCAGATCTTATGCCTATAAAAGTATGACCATGACCTGAAACTATGCAAGCAATCTATAATGCTCTTTCACTATATAGCAAACATATTTTCATACCTTATTTACTGGTGTCAATAAATCTATAAACTTGTATGAATTTGGTTGTCAACTTGTACGAATTTGATTATCAGTTTGTACAAATTTAATTGTCAATTTTTGTACAAATTTGATTGTTAGTTTGTACAAATTTGACTGTCTGCTTGTACGAATTTGACTGTCTGCTTATATGAATTTGACTGTCTACCTGTACAAATTTAACTGTCTGCTTGTACGAATTTGACTGTCTGTTTGTATGAACTTGATTTACAAATCCTGTAATGTGAGCTTGGCATATAGTTCGAATAGAGCGTTGAATAGGAATTTCAATAGGAAATTTATCAATAAAAGGTGTATAGTTGAGGTTGTAAGGGTTGTTAGTTAAGAATGTTAGGTAGGATAATATTTGGTAATTATAAACAAGTTGACTATATACTATCCCTTAGATTGTAGGCCAACATAGGCAAATTTGTCTGTGTTTTTGCATTTTTTTAGCTCTAATCTACTTTTTTAAATTGTTAAAATATATAAATAAAATTTGGTATAATAA
>CAJVQA010010927.1:0-11071 GCA_910591915.1 Cetraspora pellucida
ATAGATATAATAGATATATAATATCTGTTAGATATGTTAGATATATTAGATATGTTAGATCTAATAGATCTGTTAGATTTGTTAGATTTCTGGTACAGTTATGTGAACCAATCAGAATCAAGTCACATATATTACAATTAGTGCTTTTCATCAAAATCATCCTGATCTTGTGATCCCATAATCAGAATCACATAATATTGTGCTCATTCGAATCATCTCAGTGAGCTGAATCTAATGGTGGTTGTTTCATCCAAATTGGTCTGGTACATCAAAAGTTATAGTCAAAAATGTGTAAAACTCTTAATCTTAACACTATTGAGCATTATGAGATGCTTAAATTTATAACTAAATCATTTGTATAAAAGTAAAGTTTTAATAAGTTAGTGTTATAATTATCAATTTGTTAAAGTTTGTTTGTAAGTAAACTATGTCAAAAGATAATTAAAATTAAGTATATTGTAATAATATTGGTTTGTTATAGAATTATATTGCTAAAAAAAGATCATTGTATTGTATAGGTATTTCTTGTAGTTTATTAATTTGGATAATAGTAATATTAGTTATATAGATAATTTTTTTAATTGTTTTTTGAATAAAATTAGTAAAAAGTATAAAATTGAACAAAGTATTTAATATAGTCAATTTTCTGATGTATAGTATAAATAATTACATCCAATAATCATATTAATGAAAATAAAGAATACAAAAAAAATTTTTATATCATTAATGAAAATTTGGTTTGTATTTTCTATAAAATTATTATAAATTATAAAAACAAGTTTTTATTTGATCAATATTTAAATCTAATAAACATAAAACAAATAAATGTAAATCTAAAGAAATTTAACAAGAAACAAGTCAAAATGTCTCTAATATTAATACTTATAGAGAAGAGCATAAAACAATTAATATAGATCTGGTTTATGCCTTAATACAAGTCAATATTCTACTTAAAAAAGTTGATAAACTCAAACCATTTTTGCTAAAATATTGCAAAAATAGTATATATATATATTATTTAATTATATAAATATTTATTATTATTGATATTAAATTATATATATATTTATCATTCCATAAGTGGTGCAATTATTAAATCTATACAATTGTATAGTAAATATTTGCCAATCACATTTGATTCAGAAATCAAAGACTTAAAAAAATTTCTAATAGAACAACAAATTTCTATAACAATCAATGAGTCACTTAGTATTTATAAAAAGATAGCAGTTAATATATGTTTAGTTTTTATAATAAAACTAAACTTATAAAGACTGAACATTTATCTATTGTTAATAGCAAGACTGTTATAAAATTGGTGATAAAAACTCTTCAATTCTATAATATTTCATTTGAAAATATTATTTTTTTATATTAGATAATGTCTTTTATATGCTAAAAACATTTAGCATTTTGTTTTTTTTAATTACTTAAATGAAACACAATCATTATTTAATATATATATTAAATCTGGTTAGTAAAATATGGGCAAATTATAAAAATTTTAAATTATTAGATAAAATTAGTATACAAATTAAAATTTCATTTACTTATAATAATATATACAAAAGAAGATAAATTTCCTTTTTAAATTCATAAGGTCTTAATATATTATTAATCTTATCTCTATTTTCTGTTAAAATAAGATAGAATTCTTGGTTCAATTTTGTTTTCTGAATTAACAAATATGTTTTTCAACTAATAAGTTTTTATTTGAATGAGAAACTTATTAGTAATAAAATTAAAATGATTTACAAATTAATATCTATTTTTAAGAATCCTTTACTTATATCTAAATTTGAAATTTTAACTGTATTTATTACATTTAATACACAAAGATATGTAATAGTAAGTAATAATAATTTATTTTTTTTTAAAAAAAAAAATTTAAATTAACTTTTTTTTTATATTTAATATTTTTAATAATTTAGAATTTTTTAAACTTCATAACAAATCTATGAAACCTTTCAAATTAAATTATTTAACATAATTTGAAGCACAACTACAATCTGGTACAGTTGATCCACCTTTAAATAATAATATGTTAACTAAATTTAGTATATTATAACTTGATTTCTTATAATATATAATAGAGTTTCAAGAAACATATCAATCAGCATTAAATAAATTTAAAAAACATATTTATCAATATCTTGTCTTATCTTTATTTAAGGTGATTTAATGTTTTGACCCTTAGCATTTTCATTTACAACAAAGTAGACAAGATATTAATTTGTATAAATATATTCTTAAATTTGAAAATCCAAACCATATAATTATATGTAAGTGAAGGATTTATTGTAATCTAAATGAAAATTTTAATTATAATAGTGAATTTGATTTAGATTCTTATTGGAAAGAAAAAACTAATTGTCTTTCTAGTTTATCACAAATAATCTTAGTTTACATTTAATTTCCTGTTTTGGGAGTTAATGTTTAGTGAAGCTTCTTAGTATATAAAAATATTCTTACAGATAGATGACAAGCTCTTTCAGAAAATTTAATTGGTATTTTGAATTTTATGTGTTTTAATAAAGTCAAATAAAAATTTTAAAATCCAAGCATATGCTGATAAAAATATTGATGATTACATTAATATGTAATCTTGACATACATTTGATGTTAAGGTAACTCTGATATAACATACTTTCAATATAATTTGAACCAAATTAATGTTTAAAAAAATATCTATGTTCAATTTGTAAGCTGAGTTTTTTAAAGCTTCAAACAAATTAATTATAATTTTCAAGAAACTTCATTCGGATTCGTAATTTCTTCCAAATATGATCATGCACTGGATTTTTTGAAAGAACTAAGGTTTTTTCTAAGAGTTCACACTTACCACACAGAACTAGTGTGAAAATTTAAAACTTTATGACGTTCGTTTTACCGAATTGATTATATATTTGATATATATATATGTGCACATATGTGCAATATGATTCATGAAAAAAATGACACATATGCACATATATGCACAACACATTTTCCAGTCCACTCTACATTACAGTTACGATATTATACCTACGGCATTACGATTACTGCATTACGGTTATGGCATTGCGGCGTATAATATTTATGCAATCAGGTACAGTGGTAAAATTAATTCTACCACATGGTAGAATGCCGTAATGCCGTAATTCAGTAATTCTACCACCAATTAGGAGTACCGTGAAAATCACGTCTTTTAAAAAATCGCTATTAACTCGAAATTTTTCCTATGAAACTGCCTTCTGTGTTCTAATAAAAAAATTCTTCGTGAATTTTAGTATAAGCAATGCCTTTCTCATCCTTAATCCTAACCCTAAATATGATGCTTATTACTTTAAATTTTTCGCTTAATTCGATTTACGTTACATCTGATCCTTCGATCTAATTGGCTAAAAAATCATGTTCTGAAAATTTTTTGCGAGTGAGCTACTAATGCTAATGTCGTCCCAAACTTTAGGGAAGTACATTAGCACGTGACAGGTTTTAGATTTAGAGTTTATATTTATAATAGATACGTACAAATCATGCGAATCAGTATGTGTCCGTAGACGGTCCGCTTTAAGCGGTTCCTAAATCATTTGAACCCGGCTTGGATTATTTATTAAATGATTAGTAATTTGACCAAAATCATAGCTGAAGCACCACATGTTTGTTAATGTGCATATTACAATGTTACATCGCGAAGGTTAAGTGCGTTTTTACCGCCATATGCGTTATTCATCAAAATACATATAAGATTTTACGAACTGATTGCATTAGAAAGTCATTTTCATAATATTTACATATTAAACAGTTCTTGATATTTGTTCGTGGCGTAATTCAAATAAATTTAATATCATAAAAAGTTTTTGTTTAAATTCACAAACACGTTTTTGCCGTAGCATAATAAGATGATTTATTAATTTAAATTTCAGATACGTACGTATGTACATAACTTATAGCAATAAACTATTTTAACATTTGAGTCATGTAAAAGCTTATCTATGCCTCATATGGGAATTTCAATAATCATTTAGAAAGTTCTTTAGAACTTGTAAAATTCGTAGGCGAAAATAAATTTTTTGATCAATTTCATACATATTTAATCCTACCTTAAGATTATAAGAAATCCGGAATTTTGAGGAATATCTTTTACTAAAATATTTTTGTTTTTGTAGGTCAGATTGATTACGATAGCGATAATGTTTAACACAATGTAATTAGGCGATTGGTATCTCTTAAAGTGGGGGCAGATTCACATATTGGTCTACATACCGCATAAATTGTATTCTTGATATCCATATATAAATAATGACACTTACTTAATCAAAAAAGGTAACTCTACCTTATCCCAGCTTTAATGATACCCTATTTTTAGTAATTTATATAAATTCATTTTGGATTCATGTAACCATCGTGAAGGCCTTTGTATTATAACAAGGTTAAATTTCATTACTTGAGACAATAGATAGCAAGCCTTTCGGTAACTTTCAAAGAAAATACGATCTTGAATTTTTGATAGCATACACGGTCTTTACTATTATACATTTTTGATTTTATAGACATTACTATAATTTTAATCCGTGTAACTTCATCGGATAGTCAGCTCCATTGATGTTTAATAGGCTTCTTATAAGAATAAAAAGTAAATGCAATAAAAATATGACCTTCCTAATAGATGCTTTGATTTAAATCTGGAATACAAAAGCTTGGACAAAGAACTGAAAACTATAAAAGTTATATATCTTTCATTCTGATGCTTTAAAATTGCAATGAAAGACATAGAAAAAATGAACTTAAAACCAAAATAACGCGAAGAAAAAAATTACAAAATCAATAAAATTACAAAAATAAAAAAAACTGAAAAAAATTCATGAAATACATTATAAAAATGAAATAAGCAGAAAATACGCATTCTCATCTTTTCATCAAATATTATGTTTTGATTTTTTTTGATTTTTATATTTTAGCTTTTTTTGGGGGGATTTTTATATTTTAATTTTTTTTTCATTTTTTCATCTTTATTTTATTTTTTTGGATTTTTTATTTTCATTATTTTTTTTTTGATTAAATTTGAATTTTTCTTTTTTGTTTTGTTGCATTAATAACAGACTTTTTTTAAGGATCAAATATTAAACAGAGATGGACGTTGCTAATAAATTTCGAACCAACAAAATTTTAGGCGCCTAAGGAGTTTTTTAAACCTTATTTTTCATATAAAAATTTCATTAGAAATTAAGTGCATAAATAGAAATAGGTGCAAAAATGGTATTGCACTTATAACCATTAAAGTTACATTTATCGATACACTTACAGATTAGACGGTTTGCGTGAAATTTTGAGGTGTCTCATTTAAAAAATTAGTGACACAGTCTGTCAGTATTGCAACAATCTGGTATGAACTGTGATGTGTTTGATGCATCAAAATGATATAACGAAGGATCAATATCGGAACTAGATGAATGATATATATTTATAGTACTATTCACTTGATCAGAACTTCCACCAACTAATTACATACACGTTATTACAGTATAAACACACGAAAATAAATAAAAATCAGTAATATAGGGAAAAATTGCATGCGAGTATTTTAACCAAATACATACCAAGTAAATTTGAATAATCGCTTATTAAGCATCCACCAAATAATTCACTAGAAAATTCATTTTCCCGTATGTTTGGTCATAATAAGTTCCAAACCCCTCAAAAAGTGGGACCGAATATGTAACGTTATTCGTTGTATTTGGAGAGCTGAAGGAAGCGTAAGATACAGCATTTTCAAATGAATTATTATTTGCAAATGAATTTGACCTCGATTGTTCTTCATGCCTTGCTTTTGATAGGGATTTGCTAAGCAATGCTTTGGAATGTTGTAATTTACGTTTAAGTTTTAATTTACGTGTAAGTTTTTTTTTCTGACATTTTCGTACATGTTCATTTCTAATTGTATCTGGTGTATTATTTATAAACTTATTATCTTTTTTATCCTGAGGCGTAGTTTCTAAAGCTGATTCTGTTTGGACCACTTTATTCATGGTTATATCAGAAATTCTTTTATTAATTATATTCGATGATTTTAAATTTTCATTAGCAATTATCTCTAATGTTTGGTCTATAAATTTAAATTCTTTAGGTTTAGCACTTATATTTCTTCTTTTTGTCATGATTAAGCAGAAAAAATATAGAACATAAAGAAAAAAGGGAAAGATAAAAAGTATTTTCATTCACTAGTCAAATATCAATTAAATATACACTATTTTATTTACTTTGGTCTTAAAAAGGTAGATACCATTTTAATTGATTGTTTATAAATGAATGATTTATTTTTAAGTCCGTCAAATTTATTTACTTAAATTGGAGAAAAAAAATTTTTAAGTTAATACTAAACCAAACATGTAATTTGGCTTGAAGGCGTTTAAAATTTACAGGTTTTAAACAACACGATAGAAATTGCTATAAGAGAGATTACTTCAAATTATTGTATTGAAATTTATTCAAACAAGCTTCTAAAGAAGCAATTCTGAACAATACTTGATTTTCTCTCAACTATATTTACTTACGCCACTTTCTTAACGATAACTTATATGCACAATCGTTTAACTTATGCGGAAATTCCCTAAGTTACTACGGGTCACAAGTTACAGATATTAATTTTTAAAGTAACTAAATGTACAATCATTCAATAATAAATTTATTTCATGACTAAAAATACTACTTTGTTGTAAGCGATTTTTTTTAGCGTACAGCATCTACAACACATATAGCATGTATAATATGTACAGTTAATTTAGATAGGAAAATGCTGAATTTGGTGAAGAGAAATCAAAAAAAAAAACCTGAATTTGGCTGAAGCTGAATCTAACCAATAAAAAATCAATTGATTGACACTATTTGACCAATCAGATGCGAGTTCTACAAAAAAAAAATAAAATCTCACGCAAAGCAATAATAGCACTCGAAAATTTGTCTTACACAATTTATCTTGTTGATAAAATTTGAAACTTGGTGAAAAAAAGTCTTTTGCTAATTGGCCATTAATTTTAATCTTGTATGATTAATAGCTATTCATTTTTCTAAATCATATCATGATCGTCGATAATCTTTAAAAGTAATTCCACTGCTTGCCTCATACAAATCGCCTTTTAAATGCCCATCACAAAATTCATCTAAACAAATAAAGAAATGATAAATACTATATAATGGCTTTTAATTTTACACGCAAACACTTTTAATGTTTGAAACCGTGTAACTAAAGTTCTTACGAGAAAAGTTGTTGTCATTTATTCTTTTAAGGATTTTCTTAATTTGAAAATTGTCAATTTGAAGATAACTTGTAAGGATCTACTGCACTTGTAGAAAACAATAAATATTTCGTAATTGTAATATCATTCTGTTCTATATATGACTAAAAGATAAGGATTTACTTGAAGAGATTATTTATTTACAAATAACCGGTATTTATACGTACAATCAAAATGTGAACTTCGCGAGATTCTTAAAGTGGAAATATTGATCCTTGAAAATTTCCTTATGTAGGAGCTACTATTTTGTATAATGATCAGACTAACGCTTGTGTTAGATTACACATCCAATACAGATTATTGGGTCATTCATTAATTATGATTTTTATTTTCTACTATGTAAAAATAGGCAAAAGAGATTAATTATTATTTTATAAAGCGACTAAGTTATTATTAGTTTCTATCAAGAACTGTAATTTAAAACTACCTTAATCTTGAATTTTCTTATTTAAACAAGGATAATGCAAAACGGCCCTTGCTCTCCCAAAAAAATTGCACCCATTGTAATTTTAACCAATCAAATTTTAAAATCGAAACGAACCCACTTTTTTACAAAAAGACAGCTCTAAATTTTTATTAGGAAACCATCTTCTGCGGCCTAATTAAAAATGTTTCTCGTGTAATTCTACTAACAGATATTACACAGTTCAAATAATAACCCTAATTATAACGCGGTTTTATTTTGCACGCAATTTTTTTACTTAGAAAACAACATGTTTGTTTTGACGTTACACCTGTTCTTAAATGTTGATTGGTCAAAACTGCAGGGTGAACAATTTTTTGTGGGAACGCTACTGTTATGGGCGGGTATACGGCCAATGTTCCTCGACGTGCTAGAGGCGAAACGATCTGGCATAGGGCTAAAGCAATCGTCGGGTAAAGTTACGAAAAGGAAAATGGACCTTGGTCACGTGTTACATTACTGTTTATTTGTTTTTGCTTTTTGTATCATGGATTACGACTGGAAGGGCTTTATTAATTAAGTTTTCGGAATTTATTAAAAATTCTGGCTCATATTATAGGTGCTTCTTAGCATCAAAATACATATAAAAAAATCATATATAAATTTGTGTATATTGTTTATATATTATAATAAAGTTTAAACCTATATTTGAAATTAAAACATAACAAAATAATTATTTTGTACAGTTTATATGTATTTGCAATTATTAAAAAAAAAGTTCTGTAAATAAATAAACTTTTATTTATATGTATTAAATGCAAATAATTGTAAATATAGAATTTCACATCAATTATATATATAGCAATAGTAATAACAATAATACTTACCATATTAATAAATCTGTGCATAGTAATTAAATAATCTATTAGATTATTGTTTATTTTTTTTTTAATGTTAAAGATAAGTACTTGTGATCCAAGCTTTTATTAATAGTATGTTTCAGTTTTGTAATTATATTATAACAGTTACAGAAAACAATTATAAGAAGAATGTACAACTAGTTGCTTATACAACTTTAATTATTATCTAATTTAAATAGTTTTTTAAATGTTTTAAACAAGCTGTCATACCTAGAACCCATTTGTAAGTTCTCTATTTAAATATTCTAGTTTTTGTAAATACTTATTTATCTATTCTAATAACTATTCTAATTTTTATTATTATAAATATACTATAATTATTAGGTTTTTAAAATAGTTTATTTATATGAGAAACTTTTAATCTTGTATTAAACTTACTAAAACCTTTTGTTATCCAATTTCTAATTGACTTAGTATCATTATAGTCAAAATCAATACTTGTAGTTAGAGTAATCCTTAAACTGCTATATCTTTATAGAGTTTATATAACTCTAATACTTTTCTTTACAATCTTATCAATATCTTATATATTTTTGCAAGTATTTTTATACTACCAATTTAGTTTGTTCTATATAATATAACTTCATATACAATTCAAATAATAGTCAAATTAATAAACATTATTATTTAGAGTTCTTATTTCTTCTACTTAGAATTTTTAAACAAAACTTCTTATAAAGTATATACTTTTCAAATTTACTCATATAATTTGTATACTTTTAAAATTAATTTTAATATAATAAGAATTACAACTTACAATTCCAGATACCCAATTAAGTTATCAAAATAAGATTATTTTTTTAAAAATTTTATTACTAGTAGAATTTGAATCTATTATTTTAAAAATAACAATCCAATTACTAAACTAGGATCATTATTCTTATCTATTAGATTATATTACTTTATTAATATTATAAGTATAGATAAAAATTATGCATATTGTTTATTATTAGATATAACTAAAAATAACTTTAAAAGTATTTTAATATGCTAAAAGTTAAAAGTCTAACTAAAAGTTAAGTCTAATTATATTTTGACACAGATATTTTTTAATTTTAAAAATTATATAAATTTTTAAAATTAAAAAAATATTTGTATTAAAATATAATTAGTCTTAATTTTTAGTTAGATTTTCAAATTTCAGTAAGGATTTAAACTTTTAGTAAAGTTGTTGTCTTTTAGTAAAATTTTTAAAGATTTTAGTAAATCAAATCTTATTTAAAAGTACTTTTAATTAATTTTTAATTTCAGTAGTGATATAGGCTATAAGATCAGAAACAACACCACTATTTAAAAAAGAAAATATAATGTTGAAGTTATATAATATTATTCAAAAGCAGATTAGATAGTTTCAATTTGATACTGACTAAAGATAACTTTTAAAAATTGGTATAAAATATTTTAGATATTAATATAAAATAAATTAAAGAAGCATATTATTTATTATAATTAATGTTTTTTTTTTAGAACTTTATAAATTATAATTTTATTTTATTTATTTAAAGCAGTCTATTATTTAAACTAATTTAATATAAGAGATAGTTTAGTCTTTTTTGCCTCTTACATGAAAGAGAATGTAAATCTTATTTATAGAGAATTACAAAGAAAAAAGAAAGAAACTTCAAACATGACTTAACACTTCTTTTATTATTAACATAAATTATTTTACCCTTATTTGTTAATACTTTTTTCTTTTTTATATAACCTATTCATCAATACTTTAGAATTTTTTTATTAAAACTTTTATTTTTCCTACAACAACACACAACCAAGCATATGTCAATGTATTAGCACAGTTACAGATTTTATTTGTCAAGATAAATATTATCTCAACAAATGTGTTCCAAATTGTGAATGGCTTTTTTTCAATAAAATTAGTGCTGTTACTTAATAGATAACCTGAATTATGGCATAATGATATAATAGTTTTTTGTAGTGCATTTTAGAGTTATTATACAATGTTTTTTATAGTTTTAAAGTCAGATTTATTTATAACAATAGGTAATGAAAATACCTACTTTTGAAGTCATTCTTAGTAGGTTTATATTTTAATATAAATTTAAAAGTTATAATAGCAAAATCACTAAAGAAAAACTTTTGTTAATATGTAGATAATGATTTCTTATATAGATTTTTAAGAAATAAGCAATTTTGACAAAATGAACATTTTTGTTTTGGGTTTTCCTATTATATCAAATCATGATTGACAATTGAATAATTATTTGTTAATCATCATGTGACTATAAAATTTTAATAATAATTCTGAAATAGTTTAAAAATCTTTAAATTCTTTAAGTTAGAGTTAGAGTTTATAATAGTGCTAAGTTTTAAAGAAAAAATAGTAAAATTACTTGAAGAATTTTTTTTGTTAGTGCCAAAAAGTGGCTTCTTATGCAGGTTTTTTTTTTTTTTAACTATCCCCGATGTATTACATCGTGGGGCGCGTGTGGCGCTCTAATTTTCTTTATTAACTT
>CAJVQA010010928.1:0-11070 GCA_910591915.1 Cetraspora pellucida
ATTATAGTAAAAAAGAGGTGAAAGGTAAATTAGCCCCAACCCCACCCCCCTTATTTTAAAAAATTAATTTGACCAAGTAAAACTTAATTAAAAATAAAAAAAAAAAAAAAAAAAGAAAAAGCCCCCCTTAAAAAAAAAAAAAAAAAAAAAAAAAAAAAAAAAAAACCAAACCAAGAAATAAAAAGAAAAACAGAGATAAATGAAAAAAAAACATAAAACTTGTAATTCACAAAAAATCAGAAGATTATGATTTTAAACCTATATCAGACATGAAACTTGCAATTTATAGATATTAAATAATTACAATTATAAGTATGTATTAGACTTTTAAAAATTATAAACTATACTAAATAGAAATTAACTTACTATCTTTCTATTTATTTATTTACTTAGATTATTTAATAAAAAACTAAAAAGAAGAAGAAAATTTAACTTTATTATAGAGAGTCAGCATAGAGTACTGGGTAGTCTAAATGAATTTTTTACAAATTTTCAGTACTTGAGACACATATATAGTTATATTTGTATCACTATATTATTTCTAATTATATTGTTAACAATTCTATTTAGAAAATAAACATTATTGATTGTTTTAATTATTTTACATATTAATCTTTAAAAAAAGATAAACTGAATTGTCTACTTTTGCAAAATTTTTCTTAAAAAAAAGTCAAAATACTAGTAAACCAACTTTTTGATTCAATGAATTCTTAATTCTTCTGAGTGTATTTTGTAGATTTTATAGTTATATAAAACTAATATATTTAACTTTATTATTTATTTAATAAAAAATTTTAGTTTTCACTAATTACTTTTTCTATAATCTCAAAATATTTTTTAAACTATTACTACAAAGCTAACTCTTTTTTAATTTTATTTTAATATTCAAATATGCATACATAGTATTTCAGAAAGGTTTTTATAAAGTTAATATATTAAATATATTATTTTTTTGTAGTTTGACTTTTTAGAAAATTTGATTTAAATAATCATCAGAAAGAGTTGTATATTTGTATATTAAATATATTAATATATTGAATTTATCTAATTTATTATATATATCCTATCTATTTAATATATTGCACTTATGTAATATAGCAAATATATCAGATATATCTAACATATTTGATATATCTGATATACCTAAAATTTCTAACATTTAGAATTTATATTATATGTATTAGTCATATTTTTGGATCTCATAATATACAATCAAAAAATATATATATAAAGATTTTGATTAATCAGAACTCAAAATCTAGACAAAAATTTGCATCAAACCAGATCAGATATTTATGCTTAGAAGTTATATTTTCTATTATTTATTATACATTTATAGTATTTGTAAATACACTAAGGTTTCTAATTTTTATTTTTGTCTGCTAAATGAATTTTAAGAAATATTATGCTTATGTATATAAACAATACGTAGCAGTAACATATATAAGGTGTAATGCAAAGATCATATATACAAACAAGACATAGCAGTAACATATATAAGGCATGATATGTATAAAACAATATGTAATAGTAAGATATATAAGACATGATGAATAATCATATATACAAATAATATGTAGCAGTACAGTTGCAGTCACATGTTTTGCATCACCTGAAATTTTTTTTTAAATTCATATATCTCTTGTTAAATTATTTTGGAATGAATTTTTTTTATTTAATTTATTAATATTACTAAAATTGTGATGCAATTGAATTACATGATCTCACTTTATATTATGATTTGTCTGTTATCTGATGCATAACTTTTGATCATCTTAATTAAAAATTTTACTTTAAGGGCATATGAACATTTTCTAAGTTTTTAGCATTCAAAATATCCTTAAACATAATTCTCATTAAGAGACATTAAGGATAGAATCCAATGTAGATCATTTTTCATATGACTTTGATAGTAAATTTTTTTTATTTTTAATATTTTAAAAATTTTTATTAAGTTAATTATTTTAGATTATTAAGTAACATTTGTAGAATGGATTTTTCTAATTCTAATAGTAGTAAAATTATTAAAATCGGTTAAATATTTAATAAGAAATATGTATTTAAAGATTAGATGTTATTTTTGTCATATGATAATCATGTGATATAAACCAATCAAAATAACTGATTTTGTGTCACCACAGGAAACTTGAGGCCACTACAGGAAACTTTACAACATATACAAGTATATTTTTTTTAATATTTTGACTATTAAATTTTATACTATTGTAAAAAACATGTTTTAATATACATATATTATAAAATTTTAATAAAATTTAAATATAATTACAAAAAGTTTTATTAGTAACATCTTTCAATGTTTTATAAAAATTTTAATCAAACATGCAAATCATATGACAAATGATCTACATCAGACTCTACACTTAATTATTTCAAGTTGACTAAAGTCAACAGATCAAAAAGATGCTAAGCAAGTGTGATAAGCTTATGAAACTGCAGCAGAAACAGGTTTGTCACCCCAGAATCAAAATCACAGGTGAGTATGACATTAAATGAATTGCCTCATAGAGCAAGTAGAGATAAATTAAGAGAAGAGCAATGCGATTCTGCACCGATGATCACCAATTTGGCTCCAACGGACCTCAATTTGCGGCCCAGCCTTCCCTCCCAAAAAAAAAAAAAAATAATAATAATAAATAAATAAATAAACAAATAAATAAAATAAAATAATAACAAATAATAATAATAATAATAATAATAGAAGGAACCTGCCATATTCATATTATAACCGCGGAATATCAATGTCACATGTTCATACTGACGCTGGCCTGCGTTATGCAGGCGGGAAACCACCGGCCAGCGCTAAGCCGCACAAACTCGACTGCTTACGGTGATCCCGGCGCAAGACTAATTGCTATTTCCGGGAAATATTCCGTTTCAGTTTCAATCATGCATGATCACAGCTAATGTAAACTGCACTCATCAAATAAAATTCATCTCCGGCATATCAGACCGGATTATTCCAAATTGAGACATGCGTGCAATGCTTTTCGAGCCAAATAAAAATTTGCCGATCTAAACTTTAATAGTAATTTACTATAAAAAGTTAGACTGGTAAATTTTTATTTTGCTAAAATAAGCGTCTCTTGATGAGGATTCAGTCAGTTTTATGTTTAAGGACATTTTTGAATGCTAAAAACTTAGAGAATATTCATATGCCCTTAAAGTAAAAATCTTAATTAGGACGATCAAAAGTTATGCATCGGGTAACAGACAATTATGACATAGAGAGAGATGTAGTTCAATTGCGCCATAATTTTAGCTTAATCACACTTGGTATTGGTAAATTAAATAAAAAAAATTTTCATTCCAAAATAATTTAACTTTCAAGAGGTATATGAATTTAAAAAAAATATTTCAGGTGATGCAAAACATGTGGCTGCAACTGTGTAACATATAAGTGAAAAATAAGCAATATGCGACAATTAGTTCATTTCATTGACAGTTAACTTGCTGACTAACCTGACCCTAACAAAATGACCAGAATTACTTTGTCGATGAAATGAGCTGTCGGTTGAACAACTGTCGGTGAAATGAGCTTGTCGATGAATTAATTATCGGTGAACTGAGCTGTCGGTGAAATGTGCATCACAGAGGTAGTATAATTAATCAAAATGTATATAACCCAAGCTTTTGAGCTTAATAAAGAGAGAGTTCTCCCTAAATTTTTTTCTAATAAAAATGATAAAGAGAGTTTTTACCCGAGTAAGAATAAAGGAAGTAAGCTAGTGTAGAACCGAAGAGACTTTGTTCAATAAAATTGAAGTTTATCGCGCATGTTTCCTCTCGTAACTATTAGATTTAAATAGGTTAAGGTATTCACTCTTCCTTCTTACTAGTTACAATATAAACCACACACTTATGTTTATTCGTTCCTGGTATAAGATTAATTTAAAGACATTAATAAACCGAATATTTTTAAAGCTTTAATTTTCATGTTTACTTGATGATTTTTATAAATAACTAAACAACAAATTATACTGTATTTAAATAATTCATTAAATGTCCCTATATTTATTTATTTTTATTTATTTATTTATTTTTTGATTATTTATATAATTTTCAAAGGTTTAAAGTAAAAACATAAAAGACTAATGAAGTACTCGAAGCCAGAAAAAAAAACACAGTACAGCTAACATGACTAATTCAAAATCTCTACTAACTAAATAACTAATCAGTAATATAATAATAGAAGTAATGCAATCATATAAATCATGTATTTAAAGGCTTTATTCAACTACAGTTCGGTATTCTTGAAGTAAAAAATTTTTGTAAAAAATTCAGCATGTTAGGGAATTTGTGATGTTTTTCTTGATACTCGAATGCTCGCCTCTCCTCTTTTTTTATAGCTTGTAAATATTCCCCGACATTTGGTAAGCCATATAATTGTTCTTCAAGATCCAGTATGTCCTCAGAAGAAAGTGAGCACGAAGAGGGCTCATTATTTTCAATCATCTCTTTAATAACTTTCACCTCTTCATCATATTTTCTTTTTATTTTTTCCAGCGCTTCAAGAATATTATTGTCGTAATTTTCTGAAGGATTATTAGCTTTCTCTCTTTCAATATGTATAATATAATCAAGATATTCCACATATGCATCATTGAAAGCAGCTATTGCATTTTGCATTAGAAATTGTGTAAACTTGATTATAATTTCATTGACTTTGTCCTGTTGTTTTTTGAGTTGGTCGATCTTATATTGAAGCATTTCTATATGTTCTTGCTTGTGAATTTGACCTATTTTGTTTCCTGATAGTTCATTTTCTATATTTTCATCAATCTTCTTTGAATATTCAGTTGTGCTCGTATAAAAGATTATTTTATGATTTTTCGCAGGACAGCCACAGGCTGTACACTCTCCAAAAGACATAGCCCCTTTATGCTCTAGCATAAATATGTTTAACTTTTTCCATTTAACATGGCAGATTCTCGTTGTTGTACCTTTATATTGTGCTTGACATTTGCTACTTTTGCATACAACTTTAGGTCGATCTAATGGTTTTATCTTAAGCTCTATATGTGGAACATACAGCTTATTTTTAAGCTCTTCGTTGGTTAAGTCATATCTTTGTATTTGTTCTTTTAGCTTTGTAACTTCAACAATGTTTTCTTGGATATTTTTACCTATTTCTGCAAGAGGTTCGCGAAGTAATAGAACTGTTTGCCTGGCATTGTTGAGTGATACGGTATCAATTATTTTATGAGGCGTACACGTTACAATGTATTGGAGGAGTCTTTCAGATTCTTTCGCAGATTTTTTCCAACTAGACGCGAAATTATTCTTTTCTTCATCTGTAAATTTCATTCCTTTCTTATTTGCTGCTAGAAATCTAAATGATTCATTATCAAAACAATATAAAATATCTTTATTAATTGTTATTTCGATATGAAATTTTTTTTTAAATTCCTGAAGCTGTCTCTTTAACACTGGGAGTGTATCTCCTGGGCGAAAGAATGTTCCTCTCGTGTTTGTAAAGCAGAAGACAATGTTGTCTTTAGCACTTTTATGAAGATGTGATAATAACTCTTGTATGCAAAATTTAAATGTTATATCCATTCGAGCATTATTAGGTTTAAGAAGTATACAGATCCCATCCAGGTATTTATGTTGACTTATATTCTTTAAGATATTTTCAAAATTTTTTTCGTCTTGTTTAATTCCTCTGGTATCACCAATCCCAGGTGTATCAATCAATCTTATAACTCTACCTTCACCTATTTCAAATACATAAACACCACATTTTTGAGTGGATGACTCCCCTACATTATCCACTATTTCATATTCATTTTCATCTTCGCTAGTTACCGTAATTGTTTGCATTTCATAGTCATCGTTTGTTATCGTAAACTTGGAGGTGATTAATACGTCTATCTCACCGGAAACTGCATCTTTGAAACTATTAAATTTAAAATAATTTGCAAATGCGTTTATGAATGTAGATTTTCCTGCCCCAGTTTCACCGAGTAATAATATGTTTATTTCTTTTTTTGAAGCTGCCATATATGTGCCAAATATGTGAAATTAAGTGATTTAAAAGGTTTTAAATAATTTTAGCCTTTAACACATTAACTTTAAAGCTCTGAATAAATATAATTGTAAAATACGATATTATGCTAGCAAAAATTCTTTCTAAACCACTTTTATAATTATAAAATTTTCTAATAAAATTCAATAACAAAGTTAAGACAATTTTAGCACTTAGGCACATACATATTAGATATGTACTATACGTGTATGCGTACTACATATACGTTATTGGAATAAATAACCATACCAACTTTAAAATACAAGTTATGATGTTCTAAAGTCTGTTATCTGACATTTCATATGATGATGTGAATTTTTTTTTGGCATGATATTTTTTGCATGAAATTACGTAATCAGTTTTGCAAAACATCACAGAAAAAACTTCACATGATCATATTAATTATCCGATAACATCATTAATGGGCATACGTACGACAAATAACAGGCAATTTTTTTCATTAGAGTTAATTTCACTCACGTGCTGCTACGCAGCACATGGAGTGACTTAACTCCAACAAAAAAAAATTGCCTGTTATTTTTTGTCGTCTGCTCAATAATGTATACATATTGAGCTGCGACACAAAATCAAATAGTCATTGAAGATATACCAAATGTATCTTTTCATTTATTCGGAGAGATAATCCCAGCAATAACGCAGGAATAGTTGTTACTATGAATGGTATTTATTCGGAGAATCATTTTCAGCAATAACGTCTGAATAGATTAGCATGCTTGTAGTGAGAATATGTTAGATTTCTGCAACCAATGTACTACTTATAGTACTGTTACTTGGGCAATATGCGTAACAGACTTCAACTTATGATAACTTGTATTTTAATATGGTATGATTATTTATTCCAATAATGTTATAATACATGTATGTGCGTACGTACAATGTATGAGCTTAAGTGTTAAAACTGCTTTAGCCTTTTGCTGTTAATTTTTTTTTTATAAAATTTATGATTATATAAAAGTCATTTAAAAAACAGATTTGCTGGCAAAATTCATATTCACAATAAATTTATATTTTTCAGAATTATATAATTTTATAAACTTTTAAAGATTAATTTAAACTGCATAATTTCACAATTTCGCATCTATATATGGCAGATTCTGTAGCCTCGCGAGAAGAAGTAAACATATTATTGCTCGGTGAAACTGGAGCAGGAAAATCTACATTTATAAACGCATTTGCAAATTATTTTAAATTTAATAGTCTAGATGAGGCAATTTCTGGAGAAATAAATGTATTAATCACATGTAGATTTACGATAACAAACGAGGATTATGAAATGAAAATGATATCAGTAGTTAGTGAAAATGATAATGATGAAGACGAAGACAAAGATGATGTAATTGATAACGTAAGCGAGTCATCTACTCAAGAATGTGAAGCACATGTATTCTCTGTAGATGAAAATAAAGTTATAAGACTGATCGACACACCTGGTGTAGGAGATACCAGAGGAATTGAACATGATAAAAAAAATTTTGAAAATATCTTAAGATGTATTAGTCAATATGATTATTTGAATGGAATTTGCATACTCCTTAAACCTAATAACGCGAGGATGAATATAATATTTAAATATTGTATACAAGAACTACTATCACACCTCCATAAAAGTGCTAAAGATAATATCGTCTTCTGCTTTACTAATACAAGGGGAACGTTCTTTCGTCCGGGAGATACATTACCAGTGCTAAAGAAACAACTTGATGAAATTCAAAAAAAGTCCGATATTGAGATAAAGATATGTAAAGATACAGTATACTGTTTTGATAACGAATCATTTAGATTTTTAGCAGCAGTTAAGAAAGGGATGACATTTTCAGATAAGGAAATTTTCGCGTCTAGTTGGAACAAATCTGCGGATGAATCTATGAGACTACTTCAGCACATAATAGACTGTACACCTCACAAAATTAATGATACTATATCACTTAATAGTGCTAGACAAATAGTGATGCTCCTATATAAACCTCTTGCAAAAGTAATCCTAAACATTCAAGAAAACATTGTCCAGATTGAAAAGTTAAAAAAAGAAATACAAAGATCTGATATAACTGCTGAAGAGCTTAAAAGTAAGCTGTACATTCCACATATAGAACTTGAATTAATTCGGCTGGAACGTCCCAAAGTTGTATGCGCAAATAGCACTTGTCAAAAATCAGTAGATAAAACAGTAGAATGCCATATTAAATGGAAAATGCTAAACGCATTTATACAGAAGCGCAATGGTGTCATGATATTTGGAAAGTGTAAATCCTGTGGCTGTTCTGCGAAAAGTCATAAAGCAATTTTTTATGAGAGCACATCTAAATATTCCGAAAATTTTGATAAAAATATAGAAAATAAAATCTCTGAAAATAAGCTAAATCAAATTGACAAGCAAAATCATATAAAAATGCTCCAAGGAAAGATCAACCAACTAAAAGTACTACAAAATACTGTCGATAATATTGTAATTCAATTTACACAATTTCTAGCACAAAATGCAATAACCGCTTTTAATGACACCTATGCGGAATACCTCGATCATATTATATGTCTTGAAAAAAAGAAAAACAATACTTCTGAAACTTACAATAATGAAATCCTTGAAGGACTTGAAGAGACAAAAAGAAAGTATGATGAAAAAGTAATGTCTATTAAAAAGAAGATTGAAAACGGGGAGCCTCCATCATGCTCGCCATCTATTGAGGACATATTTAAACTTGTTCAAGAACTGTATAACCTACCCAATATCGGTCAGTATTTACAAAATGTAAAGCGAGAAGAAAGAAAAACATTAAAGTACCGCGAAAGGCATTATAAGGTCTCTGGAAACCAGAATCGTAAATTGAAACAAGTGCTGAATGCCTTAGCAAAATTTTTAAAAAATGTAGTACAATAAGAATTTATATAAGCTTGGTGCTTACTGTTATTGTCGTAGCGACCATTTAATAAGTAGCTACCGCTACACAACATAGTAATCGTTTAGGTTTAAGAAATGATAGAACATTCATTGATCTTCGTATTAAATTCAATATCTTGAGCATTTAAATATTCGCCTTTAAATTCAGTTTTGTAATGTTGTCGTTGTGAATAAAGACATTATTTATTAATTTATTGTTATAACATTAGACAAATGTACAGCATCGTTTGTCCAAAGCTGATACTAAATTTGATTTTGTTTGTCCTAAAAAATAATCTTTTACATATGAAATATTGAATTACATGTAGTCTAATATAATTTACTGATATTTCATCATCTCTCGAAGAGTTCTGTGGGTTTGCATTGGTTAAAGTCAAAACCTTGTTTTGACTTCTGAAAGATTTTAAAAGGCGAAATTGCGAAACTGGAAAAAGATTAGGAAGCTGACGGAGCACTAAAATTGTTGAAACTAGCAAACATCACGAAACTGATGAAGCTAATAAAACCGATGAAACTAATAAAACTGATGAAACTAATAAAACTGATGAAACTACTAAAACTGATGAAACTACTAAAACTGATGAAAAATTGTAAATACAACTAGAGATGAGAAAAATTCGCATGATACCGCATGATAACAAATCAAAAATTTTTATCTTTATTATTTGCTTCGTATATAAATAAAGATAATTCATAATCAGATTTTGCCGAAATACATAAATTTTTACTTAAAATTTGCTGTAATAGTTAGTTTGGTTTATATGATTTTTTTGATGATCATTTTCCCAATACCTAACTATAAATCTAGATAACACAAACTCTAAATCGGGCCCAATTCAGTTTGCCAAAACTTATATATCTTATTATTTTTTGAATTTTTTGAATTTTTTTAATTTTAAATTTTTTTATTTTATATTTTTTCTTTTTTTTGCATTTTTTAATTTTTAATTTTTTTTTGAGTTTTAAATTTATTATTTATTTTAAATTTTATTTGTAAGATTTATTAAGGTAAGTATAGGTATTATGGAGCACATGTGATATCATGAGATATAGCAATCCAAATCGAATGGTCGTAAGATCATTCAATTCTAATTACTATATCTCAAAATAGCATTATCTAAACAAAATTAATTTTTTTGATTAAGGATTTTAGAAGAGTTAATTGTAACACATTAATAGTAAATTATTTTATTAAATAAATCAATATTTGTTCATTAAGAAAACATGTTCACAGTGATAAAATTCACATATATTTAAATTTTTATAGAAATTAAGCTACTTTTAATTAATTAATATTTATAAAAAATTTTTTTGTACCATAATACATTTCTTCAATACATAGTTGTAATTTAGAAATATTAATTAATAAAATGCTCTTCAAATTTATAAAATTTAAAAGTATGCATAATTTATTATTGTAAGCAAGCTTTTAATCAAAAAAGACAATTTATTAAATGAAAAATTTGCTAATAACATGTTATAGTTATTTTTTTTAAAGGTTATAAATTTTTGTATTAAATTAAATATATCTTGCTGTCTTGTGATCAGAATCAGATAATTTTATTACTATTTAATTCATTTTATTGAGATGAATCAAATGATAGTTAAATTGTTTAATTTAAATCTATATATTACAAGATATTATATATGTGTCATAATTAGTATATATGTCATAATTTATTCTTTTTTAATATTTATTTTAATTAGTAATATCTTGTTATCTGGTAATTAGAATCAAATGATTTTGATACCATTTGCTTCATCATATTAAAACAAATTAAATGATACTAAAATTATTAGATTCTAAGTGATATATCATATATTATTAATAGTAGTACATACTTATCTTATATATAATCAAATTAGAATATTAATTATATTATTTTTTATATTATAAATTTTTTAAATAAAATTTTGATAGGCAAAAATGCACTTGATTCAGATTTCATATGCACACATTATACTTATCTCTAAATACAACTAAATTCTATCAATAATAATATCTTAATCTAAAAGATCTGTAGATCTTTTTTTTTTTTTAAATATTAAGGTGAGTACTTGTGACCCAGGATTTTATTGATAGTACATTCAGCTAATGGTTGCA
>CAJVQA010010929.1:0-11069 GCA_910591915.1 Cetraspora pellucida
TAAAAGATCTTCCACTCAACCTTCATCACTTTAAAATTTGCTACAGCTTGATAGTTTTTAGTAAATTTTATTACAATACTAGAGAATTTTTGCAACAACAATGGCCTTTTGACTCAATCTGGTTAAATAAAGCAGCAATCTTAGCAGAAAACAAAAACATTTTATTTAGAGACAACAAAATTGAACAAAATAGAAGAGTTATTACAACAACTATCTTATACAGAAACCAGACCCTCAAAATTAGAAATATATATGCACCATCTAATCAATTAGACATAATCTTTTTTTTCAATTACTAGCTTCAACAATAAATTCAGAAGCAATAAATATAATTAAAAGAGACTTTAATACAAATATCTATCCTAACAGAGACTAAATTAGTGCTTCAACAGCCCAAAAAGACCCTTCAAGAACTTTGCTTCTAGAAAATTTTAAGAACTTCACAGACATCTTTTTAGTCTCAGACAACATACCTCTTTTTATCTTCTTTCAAAGAACCCAAAGAAATAGAACTATGGCCTTTTATCTTGACTACATTTTTATTGATAAAGATTATTCAACTTGGCTACAAAGCTGAACATTCTATATGGTAACTCGAACCACAAGTTAATGAAATATGTCTTTAACTTTCAATAAACCTTAAGTAAATTGACAATTTGAAAATTTGATAAAAGAATTCTTACAAATACTTTTTTTAAAAAAGATCTAAGAGAAGAGCTACAAAAAGCAATAAACAACAATGACTGAAACTTCATCAAGATCCAGCTATAATTAATTATTAGAGCTTACAAAAAGTCCAAAGCAACTAAAAACAATATCATGAAGCTCAATAGAAAAATCACAGATCTTAACAAAAGATTAGCTAACAATTAATCTAACAACAGTTTACAAGCACAAGCAGATAATTTAATTTATCAACTGCAGAGCGAACTTACTAATATAACAGAAAAATGGCAAATATATTCAAAAGCAAAATAGATCAAGCAAGAAGAAAGATCAACCAAATATTTCTTTGCCAGATACAACATAAAAAAAAGCATATACAGCACTGTTTGAAATAAAAATTTCTAATATATCAATACAAAATAAAGATAATATGTTACAATACATTAAAAACCAATATGCTGAAATCTATAGCCAAGAAGTAAACTTTGAAAACATTAATGAAATTACAAAAAATATTAAGCAAGTTTCAGATTAACAAAATATCTCACTTACCAAAACCTTCTCAAAAAAAGAGATTACAGAAGTAATCAAGAGGCTTCCAAACAACAAATCTTCTAGAACTGATGGTCTCATATATAAATTCTACAAACATTTTAAGAAGGTCATTACTTCTATTTTGCAAAAAGTCTTTAATAATACATTATCTACTGGCAACATGCCTATCTTATAAACAAAAAGCCTAATTACCTTAATATCTAAGAAGTTCTTAAAGCTAAATAACATTAACCAATCTCTTTAATAAACTGCAATGCCAAAATCTTTATGAAAATCTTGACTAATAAGCTTAATAAAATATGTAAAGACCTGGTTTCAAACCATCAGCAAGGCTTTATAAAAAGCAGAGCTATAACAAACACAGTGCTAGATATACTAACAGTTATGAGAAATCAGCAAAACAACACTAAGCAAAATTGGCTATTTTTAGTAGATTAGCAGAAGGCATTCAATCATGTCAATCACAACTATTTTTTAGAAATACTAAAGAAAATGAACTTTAACTTTAAATTCATAAAGTTAATCAAAACATTATTTACCAACCAAGAGGCATATATCATAGCTGCAAGCAAGATATCTGCTTCTTTTAGAGTTAAAGAGGAGTGTAACAAGGTGATCCTTTTTCACCTCTTTTATACATTTTGGTCTTCAATTTTTTGTTGCAAAAACTGAACAGAGAACTTATAAAAATCCAAATAAGAGATACAGCTTTCAAAGCTTTAGCTTATGCAGATAATCTTATGCTGAAAATTGGCTTCAAAACAGATTGAAATATTATTAAAAGAACTTTGCTTTATATGAAGGAGCCTCAAATGCAAAAATTAATTAAGACAAATCTAAACTAATTTTACTTACAAATACAGCTTGAAGTTTTAAGTTAGTAGATAAAGAAAACCTTAAAACAATATTAGAACAAGAAGCTATTACTATTTTAGACTATAAAGTCTATTCCAATGGTCTTTCAAAAAGAGATCTTTGGTTTTCTACAATCAATAAACTTAAAAGCTTTTTTTAAAAGCTAGCAAACAAAAACCTTTTATTTAAAAACAAAATTCTTTTAGCAAACTTGCTAATTTTGTCTCAAATTTGATATATAGCATACCTACTTCCTCTAAGCAAAAAGCATATTACAGAAATTAATGGCATAATATCTATGAACTAAAAACAGATCCAAAATGCTTTCAAGATTTGCAGTATTTCAACAAGTACACAATGCTGCAGGACTGCAAGCTCCAATAATAGAAGAAATGCTAGAAGTACAACTATTCTCAATATAGCTAAAGCTACTTTTAGAAAATCATTTTTGAACTAAACTAGAAAGAAAAAAAATAAATGATGTAATTGAATTTAAAAGAAAAATATTAGTACATACTGCCTTAAATACTAAGGTTATTAGAACTAAAGCTTGGCCCAAGAAATAAAAGTCCTACTTGCTTGCTTGAAAAAAAGCTTAGAGTAAAATTAACATTATCTCTAACTGGCCATAAAGCAAAGAAAATCTATGTCTAGGTAACTTCAAATCCTTAGTCAAAAAAATTTTAAACTTTTAAAAAGTTTTGCAGTTATTCAACAATACTATTTAGTCCCAAATACTTTTAACAAACAATAACTGACTCTCTGTTGCACCAATAAATAACAAAAAAATAAACACATTCTGGAAAACATACCACAAAGCATTACCTTTAGGTTATCAGCTAAAATATATAGACCTTTCAATTGATGAAAGTTGCCTATAGTATTCAGATGAGCAACAAACAATAGATCACTTTGCTATTCATTGTAAGGCTAGCAAAGAGATCTGAAACAAAGCATACACCTTTTTACAAACAGGCATACAAGAAACACCCTCTTCTTCGATTGAAGAAATATTTGATACTAGTAACATTAGAGGGCAACACTATTCACAAATGATCTTTTGGCTGCATATTAACATGATATATGAGATCTGGTGTTGTTATATAATAGCAAGATGAGAAAACACTATATATACATCTACAATAATTTCTTCTATAGTAGCTAAATGTCTAACTAATAAAATTAAAGTATTGTTCAAAAACATCAGTAATAACCCAAAGAAAACTAAGCTTTTTAAATGCTTAAAAAAACTGTAAATATTTTTATATATTAGCAATAATTAATAATAAAAATGCCATCTGTGTTTTTAAGCAGTTAGCTTAAAAAAAAATAAAAAATAAAAAAATATTTCAAAAAATTAATAGGTTTCTGTAAAGAAGCTGATTATAATAAACACCAAGGAGAAAAAAAAAGAAAGAACAATTTTTTTTAATGAAGAATAAATTTAGAAAGAAAATGAAAATAAAATAATACAGTTTTTAGGAATTTAGTTAAACTGCAAGCTTAAAAAATCAACAATACAATTAAGAGCCAAAGAAATACTATGGACTTTTATACAGAAACTAGATCAAAAAAAACATCAATTAGCCAAACATTATATATTAATAACATATATATTATATTCAAGTTATATTATATACTATATTATTAAAAAATATAATAAACAATATACTAAGAATTAGAACTGTTTAATCATTTAAAAATTGATCCATAATTCTGAGCAGAATTATGTTGGTTATGCAATATATATATACCAATAATCAGGTTAGCAAAAAAAAGATGAAGATCACATGATCAGTAAAAAATAGCATAATGTATTACAAAAATTTAGATAATCTTAACTTTTTATAGGATTAATTAATGTTTAAGCAAATTACTAGTCTACATTATTAACTTAATGCAAAGACTCAAAAAAGTTAGTAACTAATATAAAAATAAAATATAATTTTCTTCTAATAAAAGCATTCAAAAACACTTAGCAAAATAATATTCCTAAAGCAAGTGCTAAGTTATAAAAAAACAATGTAGTATACTTAATAATACTAAAAACAAAAAATTTATAGCTAGCTTTTTGTTTTAATTGTGAAAGCTCAGTTTATAATAACAAAAATACAAGAATGTATAAAATATTAGAAACAAGATTTATACCAAAAGTTGTATACAAACTGAAAAAGCTAAAGATTGTTTTTATACATCAGCTAGTAAACAAAAATAGAGACAAAATAATCACATGGTAATAGCTAAACTTAGTAAAAAAAACAATGCCAAAAGCAGATCAGCTAATTAGTTTAAAAACTTGAAAATAGAAATAATAAAAAAGTCAAATTGTAGAATAGTAAAGCAAGAATTTAAAATAGCAACTTCAAATAAATAGAGAATAAGTGCTTAAGTAGGCAAGCTCTTAGATAATGCAAAACAAAAAAATAGGTTCTTATAAACAATAAACTATATTATAAAGAAGATGAACTAGTACTTTGAAAAATAGTGATTAAAACATTCAAAGTACTTTAAATCAAATACTAAAAGGCAAGATTTTAATTAGAAAAACAGAAAACTATGCTAAAAAAGTGCAAAGGTTGTATGCACAGTAATTTTAGTACTATTAAAACTTGTAAAAGAAAATATAAAAAGCATGAAATTTAAAGTTCTATTTCGAAATATATAAGCAGAAAAGATATATAGCAGTTGAAAATTAATACAAATATGTTAGAAGTTACAATACAAAAAAAGAAATACAAAGTTTTAGACACAAAAAAACATTTAAAAGAAATTATAATAAAAAATAGAGAGATTAAAATAATTAACCAAAAAATTAGTAACAAGCTTGTTAATTTACTTGTTAAAAAATATAAATATATTTAAAAAAACAATAAGCAAAAAAAACTGATCTTCTAAACAGACAGGTCATTAGTAAAAGCAAAGAAAGAAAACCAAAGCCTAGATTGAATAGGAGCTGACTAGTTGCAAGTAGACAATAAAAAGAAATATATAATTAATAAAGATGCTATCAGATCAAGAGAATGGCCTTTTTCAACCAAAGCAAAACTGTTAGCTATTTGGTATGTAATTTCTATAATATCAAATAGAAGCAAAATAAAGATATACTGTATACAAATAGTGCAACAGCTATAGCAAGTATATGCAATAATAGTCAATATGCAACCAATAGAAGAAGAATAAAAAAATTATAACCTAATTATAAATATAGAAAATATAGTAAAAATAAAAAAAAATAAAATTAGAGTTATTAAAAATAAAAGGTTATAACAATAACAAATAAAATAATAGAGCAAATATTTAAATAAAAGAAAAAGCAAATTTGTAAAACCCAAATAAAATTATAGTAGAGCCAGTTTTAAGATCCAATATATTACTTCTTTGGAAATATATAATAGTAAAAAGTCCAATATAAGACTTTGTTAAAAAAGTTCTTAATATTAAAAACAATACAAATTAAAGTTTCTCATTAACAGTCAAAAAATTAGAACCAAAACAAGATGAAAGAGAGCACTAATGAGTGCTATTATAGAAAAAAATTAAGAACTAAAGTAAAATTAGATGCATTACAACTAAAAAAAATAAAAGACTTAGTATGCTTTTTAATACTTAAAAAACTAGTAACAAGATGTTTAGATTTATATATAGAGTCAGGCTGCATTATGTACAAAAAAAAAAAAAAGAAGAAAATCAAGATTGCTTAACAGTCTATCTCTTTTATAAAAACCTTTGGCTAAAGACAGAAATGCTAACAATAACAGTGACATAAACTATACTATTAAATGACAAAAAAAGAAGTATTATACAAATGCAACTAAAAGATGCAATTTGAAACCAAACAAGAGAAGAAAAAACAGAAGTATAAAAGAAGCTTATCAAAGATCTTTTATAAAAAAAAGTAGTTAAAAGAGTACAGAATATACTAGTCTTAGTAAAAGAAACAAGAAATTTTCTAACAAGTACTGTAAAAATAATATCAAATAAGTTCTATGAAACAATCTAAAAAGAAAGATACAGTAAAGTATATAAATAGAAAAAAGTTAAGACATTAATACAAAAAAGAAGAGAAACAAAAACCAAATATCAGAATAACAAACTAGAGCAGTAATAAAGTGATATTAGGATCAAGAAATAGAAAATAAGAAAAAAAGAAAAAATATAAAAGAAAAGAAAAAAAGAAAAAAAAGAAGTAAAAAATTTATAAAAGAATCCAATAAGGAGAATAATTAATATTAATAAAAGCCCTTACTAGAACAGCCTTAAAGGCTATTCTGAATAGTTCTTTAGTAATGAATATAAACTTATACTAGTGCAGTAGGTTGCTTTTGGGCATTAGTACAGTAGCTGAGTAATGTCAAACCTAGAAATTAAGCTAATATTTGTATAATTAAATATGCAATTATCTTAATAAATATTATTGACAAAGCTACCAAAGATTAATAAAAAATGATAATTAATAAAAATAATAAAAATCAATATTACTTTTTAGGTAACATTTGCTATTGCTTATTTTTTATTCAGATATGACAACTTAAACTATATAAAAAAATATTCTGTATATCATATTTATTTATTTTTTTTGATATTAAGATAAGGTCATATTTTCTAGTTTTTATTAGTATATTTATTATAGCTAGTACAAATCTATTTATATATCATCTATCACTATATACTGTATCTTATTAAACATAAGACTCAAATATATTTATCTGTAACCTAAACCTACTAAAGTTTTGCATTATATTCTACTCACATCTAATTTGGATTTTTGTTTCACTACTAATTATATTAGGTAACCTGCATATTCTTTTCATGTCTTACAACCTATTTTAACAACTTCCAAATTGGTTCATCAGATCATTCACTTCTTTTAAGCTTCCATCTTTGGTTTGTCCAAAGGGTGCCTCTCTAGCATGTATCTCAAGTCAGATTTCTGTTACTACTGCTAACTTTCTAATTTAGGTACTAGTAGCATGTATTTTAAGCCAGGTTCCTGCTGTTATTGCTGGTTTGCAACTCTTTTTGGTCTTAGTATCATGTTTAACAGATTGTGCATCTAACCTGCCCCTTAAGTACTCTCTTTTATAGTATAAATAAAACTCTATTTCAGAAATAAATACACATCCTCTTTCAGTTATAGATCGATGTTTTCACTACTGACACAGAGTTTTAGAGATTTCAACTTCCAATTTAGATATCTCAACCATGATTGATACAGTATTTATGTTGGTATGTTTTATTTGTTTCACTATAGGCTTCTATATAAATATAACTAGAATTTTAGTTTAAAACCTTTAGATATACAGGACAGACTACAACTTCTCTATGTGGATAGATACCTTTTATTCTTAGACATTCCACAATGCCAAAGGTGCTTCTAATCTTGATAAGACTAATTCTTTGTCACAAACCTTCTATGCATGCACTGCTTTTTTCACTATTTTAGTTTGTGTTACCTTGGTATCACCCTCCCAATCAAGTACTTCACAAGTTGGATACAGAGATGTTGATACTGCCTCATTTTCAGAGAACTTATATATGTAACTTTTTGTGTAATAAAACTTTTTGTGATGCTGTTATTACATATAGTTCCTATACTTTGCAAAGTTAGTTTTCTTATAGAAATTCCTATTTCTGTCATGTACTGTACTTGAACTTAACTACAGAGCTTCATATTCAATTACAGGCTTCTTATAGATTACAGAAGCTAAAATCTTTTAATTTTGCCTCTTGCTAAACTTGAACTATTAATTTTGACTGTAAAGGTATAAAAACTTAACCATTAAGCTATAAAACTCATATTTTTACATCTATATTTTTATTGTTTGGCAATATTTTTAATTATTAAAAAATTAAGCTAGAATTTAAGACATTAATTAGATATTTTTTAATCTTAAAAGCTAAGAATAATAAAATAAAAAAGACCTCTAGGGTTAATAGCATAGCAGTTATACTCTAAGATCACAAATTGCAAGATTGCAGATTCAAATCCTAGTAACAGCAATTGTAGAGATGTATTTCCAAAATAGGAAACTGCAACACTGTGGAACCAGAGACCCAAGATGTCCAACAGACAGACTTATTTCTGGAAATGGCAAGTGACCTGCAGTTGAGAAGCTACATGATAATGAACATGAGTTGGAGCCCGATTTGGAATAACTGAAGTCATAAAACATAATGTAAGGCTGAAAATCTGACAATGAGAGATACTATATAAACTTATAGTGATAGTTAGTTCTGAATAGAGCCTGATGAAGCCTTCCAATACTAGCAGGAATCAGTATAATAGATATTTTTGGAAAGTTTAAAAGTATAGACCAGGGAAGGTCGAAGTTAGTTTTGAGAGTATATTAAGAACATTAGTTTGAAAAATATAGAAAACATAAAAAGTCTCAGCAAGACTAGTTAAAGTGAAAAAAAAAATAAAAATAAAAATAAAATAAAAAATTTAGAATTTTTTAAAAATTACAAAGAAAAACCTTTCAGAAATGTATATTAATTTTTTTAAGTCTATAGTTAAAGAATCAAAGCTTTACTTTGTTATATATAGCAATTAATTATTTTTATTTTACAAATATTAATAATATTTAAATATGCTTAAAGTTATTAAGTTTGTAAATATTTATTAATTATTTTTCTCAAAATAGCTATATAAAAAGTGCTTAGTATTAAATAATAATTTGAATAATATTAATTTAATAACATAATTTTAAGAACTTCAGATGCAATTAAATAAGCAATAACTAGTAATAATAAGTAGTATTATTTAATTTATTCTAGAAATAATATATTTTGGAACTTAAGATATAAAATTTTAAATTATTATTATTATTATATTATATCTAATTGTTTTGAAATAATATTTAGATGTTATTATTTTAAAACAATATAGTAATAATAAAAATATATTATAAATAATAAAAAAATTTAAGAATTTTAATATATATAAAGCTATTATATTTGATCAAATATATGTTTTGGATTTTGGCCTTTTAAAGCATATACTAAATTTTATAAAAGAGCTTTTATCTAATCAATATAAAAGCCAGATGCTTTAAATTTTTGAATAGCAATTAACTTTAATTCTTTAATATCATAGTCTTAAAATAATAAAAAACATATTAAATATAATAAACATAATAGTTGATAAATTACAAAATTTAATAAAAATAATAATGTTTGTTTTTGATAACTTATATTAGGATTATTAATAACCAGAAATTAATAATAAACAGTTATACTAAGTTTATTACAAATTTTTTTAAATATATATAACTATTTGTAAAAAATTATTTATTTACAATTTTTGTAATTAGTTTTAAGTACAAAACAAATTATTAAAAAGTATGATAACCTAGGTTGTTAACTTTCAAATAGTAGGTTTAAAGTTCAAATTATATGAATAACAAATTTTAAAATTTATATCTGTATTATAATAACTATTTCTGTTGATCAGTTAAATTAGTATATCTGTAATCTTCAGTTATACTATTTTGAATCAGAGCTCAAAGCATTTATATAAAGTATAATATTATATCTACATAAAAAAATATTAATAACTAGTATTATATAAAACTTTGATGCAAACCTATAATAATATTACTGGATGCAGAAAGTGAAAAAAACTAAAGAGTCAAAAATCCACTTGAAAATTCTAATAAAAAGATAGCACAAAACTTTTGACAATGTTGTTGGACTAATAAAAGCCTATAAAACATTTTTAAAAAAATAAATAAATAAACCAAATAACAAGATATGTAGAGAAGCATTTGACTAATTAGGCTGTCAGAATTACTAAAGAAAAAAGAATATTAAAATATATCATACTGAATTATCTGAATTAAAAGTCTAAAGAGTTTTGTTAGTTCTGAATAGCAGTTAGTAAGAAATAATAAAGAAAATGTCAGAAAAATAAGTACTAAAATTTTGAGTAAACTTTATAAAGATATAGCAGTTTAATAGTTAGCTTTAATTGCAAGTAATAGTCTAGACCAAAGTGATATCAGATTAGTTGTAAGTATGAGATACAGAAGACTCTAGTGGATTTTAGTACAAAGTTAAATATAACTTAGTAACTATGTTATATTTTTATCAGTTTACTGGAGTTGTTAGTAAAATAAAGTAAATACAAAATCTAAAGTATTTAAATAAAGAATTTACAGATAGGTTCTAGATATAACAGCTAGTGTAGAACCTTTGAGCAGACTACTTAAATTAAAAAAAGTATACAACTAGCCACTTATACAGCTTTAGTCATTGTCTATAATTACTCTTATGTCTGTTACATCAACAGATGCTAACCAATATATACTATTAATAAATTTTAAGTTGCATATACTTACCTTATAACTAAAAAACAAAACAAAATAAATTATTTTTTACAAACCTTTAATTACTATTAATTAAATTTATAGATACTTATTATAAATTGGATCAAAAATTTATTAAAGTATTTTCAAAATATTTTAGTCTTTAATTTCTTAAGTTTTTTTTTTATGCTTGATGTTATTATATAGTACTTGTAATTTAAAAATATAAATCAATAAATATATAAAGATGTGTTAATAGAAACCAAGCAAATTTTTTTTAAGAGTGTAGCAACCTAGTGAGTGGATAGGTTGTCAACCTTTAAGTGGCAGGTTTAAAGTTCAATTCCCACAGATAATGAATTTTGGAAATTATACCTGTGTTATAGTAACTGTCTCTTGTCAATCAGTTGGGTTTTGGGCATTTGTAATCTTAAATACACCAAGTCAGGTCCCACCTGATATTGGAAGCTTGGGGCATCTATATGAAGTGTAATGTTATACAGTACATGTACATAGAGGAATATAAAACTGATATCGTATAAGGCTTCAGGCAAACCCATGATAAGACTACCAGGCATAGAAGGCTAAGAAACCAAAGAGACAGAAACTCACTTGGAAATCCCAAGTAAAGAGATAGCACAAACTTTTGATAGTGCCATTGGACTAATGAAAGCTCATGAAACACCT
>CAJVQA010010930.1:0-11068 GCA_910591915.1 Cetraspora pellucida
TTCAATTTTGCCTCCAGCCAGACTTGAACCATTGACCTTGACTGTGGAGGGTATGGGAGCTTAACCGCTAAGCTATGGGACCCACACCCTACCATATCAGCATTAAGTTCTTTTAGTATATCTTTTTATTTCTTTTTCTTTATCATCTTTTCTAAGTTTTTATACTAAGCTTTATTAATTTATTTCTTTAGTTTATATATTTATTTCTATTCTTTTAATATTTTTTCAAATTTGGTCTTTTTTTTGAATTGGTTTTTAAAATGCTTTGCCAAACTACTTAAAACTGCATTTTGCTTTGTTATTAGATTGACCTTTACTTTGTTCTATATTATAAGTCTGTTAAAAATTATCTTTTTATAAGATCTGTTTAGTAGACTAGTAATCATTCATCTTTAATCAGTTTTAATTATTTTATATATTTTGTTTATATTCTTTTCTATCTGTTTTCTCTGAGCTTATTTTTATTTTTTTCTTATTTTTTCTAATTAATCTTTGCTAACCTTTTATGTTATTTATCTAAACTTCTAATTACTGTCTATGAAGCTTTGATAGTATTGCTTCTATATCTTTTTCTATAACTTTCAACTTGTTATTTATTTTAATTCCTTTTTTTATTTATTTTTTGGTTCTTTTTTTGTTTTTGCTCTCTTGATTATTTGTTGCAACTTGATTATATATTTATATTGCTGTAACTTTTTTGATCTTATTTTTTGTTTTATTTGTGTTAAATATTTTTTTTTTAGAATTTGTTTGTTTGCTACTTCAATTATAGCTATTTCTATTGCATTCTACATATAGTTTAACATATTTATACTGTATTTTATATTTATTTCCTTATCTTCTAATTGTTTTATTACTTTTTTCTATTCTAATTAGTTTTGCAACTCTCTTGTGTATTCTTCTTAATTTTTTTGCTTTGTTTCTTCATAAAGATATATTGTTTTTACTTAGTTTTTATGTCTAATTTTGTACTATTATAATTTGTAATTGCATATTTCATTTATATTTTTGTTATTATTTTGTAATCACTATTTGTTAATCCTTTTGTTTTTTTTTATACTAACTTTTTGAAAAACTAATGCAAGTGTTTTTAACAATTAGATATAATTAATTCTTATTGCAGCTTTATAACTTAACTATATATATGCTTTTTCTGTTAAGTATAAGCTTTTGTATAAATCTGTAAAGTTTTGTCTTTTAAGCTAGTTGAATATTGACAATTTGTTATAATTTGTTGTTTGCAGATATTGTCTGTCTAAAATATTGTCTACTGTATAGTTAAAATCTCTTAATATAATTACTTTTATATACCTTTTTCTGTTTGTTACTACTTTTATAATTCTTTGCTAGATTTTTTTACTAATTAGCTTGTTATTTGATAAAATGTATATTTTTATTACTACCAATTTTAATTGTTTAAAGTATAGTTATACTTCTATTATATACTTACTAACTCTTTTAACTACTTCTATATATATATTTTTTATTTTTTATCTATTAGTATTTCTATATCTAATTCTTTCTTCTTGTCTAATATTGCACTAGCTTATTAATTTTGTATTGTATATTTTGTTTATACAATATAATGATTAGAAACTGATCAATGATGCATTAAACCTAAAAGAGATCGATTGCATAATTATTTGGCAAATGTAGCATAGTAGATTTAGCAGAAACTATATATACAGTAGATTTAGAATAACTAGCATATTTAAAGTAACTAGCATATTTAGAATAACTAGCATAGTTAGAATAACTAGCATATTTAGAATAACTAGCATAATTAGCAGATATATAAATAATATATAAAGCATAAAGCATTTATATATAAAAATACAGAATGGAACATATTCATATATACTTTAATAAAGCATATGCTCTGCCAAATCTACACACTCTTTTGTAGTAGTATCATTCAATGTTATGCAAGCTGATCTGGAATACCTTATGAATAGGAATTTTTAAGCAAGCAATTATTTGAAGTGTTATAACAATAAGAAATTTTTTTTTTTTTGTAATATTTGTTTCTGTTATTTCCAAAATTGTAATTTTTTTTTTGACTAACTGTGCAGGCTTTCTAGTTTCTATTTTTTAGTTTTAAGTTTATTAATATTGTAGTATACTATTTGTATTTCTATTTTCTCTTATTTCTATTTTCTATTAATAATTTTGTTTTGTATTAGTATTTTTTGCTCTTTTTTTTTTCTTATTCTTTTTTATTTTTAAATCATATGATATTTCTTTACTTCTTTTCTCAAAAGCTTTTCTCTTATTTGTAAAAAAATTTCAATCTTTTTGTCTATATTTATAACATCAGAAAAATTTTAAAAATAATATATATTATTAGTAATTTTTAGATTACTAATAATATATAGCATCTCTGCCAAGTATTATTATTAGTAATTAGTAATAATATATAATAAAATTTTGTTAAATTTTCTTAAACTTTGAATTTAGTTTTCTTAATGACTAGTAATTCAAATTAGTTAAAATTTTTATTATAAATAATATATATATTTAATTATATTATACTAAAGTTTTAACTAATTTAGTAATGTGATAACTTAGTAAAGTAGATAGGTTGTTAACCTTCAAGTGGCAGATCAAGAGTTCAAATCCCAGTAACAGTGAAAATTTGCAATTCTTTCTGTGTTATGATTAACTGTCTTCTATAATTGGTTAAAATTAGATACCTATAACTTATATTATATCAGCATAACTAAAAGGTCTAGGCACTTATACAATATTATATAAAAGAACACAAATTAGTACTAAACAGTGTGAACCTAAGATAAGTCCTTAAGTTATATAAATCATAGAAATTAGATAGAAAAACAGAAGCCTACTTAGAAGATCTAAGTAAAGAGGTAACTTAAACTTTTAATAATGCTATTGTAAAGACTAAACCTATGAAATAAAGCTAGAACTTGTAAAACTAGACAAATATATTGGTCTTTAAGAAGAAACCAGATAAACCAATCAGGCTACTAGAATTTCTGAATTTCAAAAAAAAGAGTACATGTTGGCAAACATGTAAATCAGAGGTATGATTATGGCTTATCTTTTTGGGCTATCTGGAATGGCAGCTTAGTAAAACTTAAATTGAATACCAAAGTAGTAGAAATATATTGTGAAGTTAGTACTGGGATTGGGATAAACTTTACAAGGACATAGTGGTTTAATAATATGTTCTGACCACAAGTATTGATCTTGGTCATAGTAATACCAAGTCAGCTGTAAGAATAGGATACAAAAAATTCTGAAAGGTTTAGTACAAGGTCAAAGATCTCAAAAAACTACTTTAATGACTTAGTGGTCATAGTATATTTTCATCAGCATTGGCTAAGGTTGTTAATAAGCAAAGGTAGAGAGTAAATATGGAAACTAGAGTAGTTAAACAGAAAACCTACAAGTAGGTTTCAGATATAGCAGCTAGTGTAAAAACTACTTAAATTAGACAATGACTAAAGTTATATGAGTGGCTAGTTGTATACTCTTTTTATGATTGTTCTTTGTAGTTATAATGCAACCATTAGCCAAATATACTATCAATAAAATTTTAAGTTACAAGTACTTATCTTAATATTTAAGAAAAAAGGTTTTAACTAATTTAAATTAATAGTTCTTGAAAAATTACTTGTAAAGATAATTAATTTTTAAAAAAAATCAACTTTTGTTTATAAGCAATTTCTTAAAAATTATTAATCTAAATTAGTTAAAACTTTATTATAATATAGTTGAATATATATACTATTTATAATAAAAATTTTAACCAATTTAAATTACTAGTTATTGAGAAAACAAGTTTAAAGTTTAAGAAAATTTAATAAAATTTGTACAAATTATTACTAATTATAATTATTTATAATTATTATATAGAGGTACCTATAGCAAAAGGTGGCTTTGAGTTAGCCAATCAGATTTTGAAATTTTATATAATATCTAATTAACTAATAAATATCTTTATAAAACAAATTTTAGTTGTTAAATATTAATAAAAAAATATATAATTTAAATTAATTATTATTATTTTTTTAAAAAAAAAAATGTTAAGGTGAGTATATATGACTTAGGATTTTATTGATAGTATCAGTTGGCTAGCATTTGTTAATGTAACAGCATAAAGGTAATTATGAAAAGAATGTACAACTAGCTACTTATACAACTTTAATTATTGTCTAATTTAAGTAATTTGCCTAAAGGTTCTATATTAGTTGTTATACTCAGAACCTATCTGTAGGTTCTTTATTTAAATACTTTGATCTCATATTCATTACATTCTACTAATGATTTTAGTAAACAAGTAAAGATATATCATAGTCACTAAGTCATGTTTAACTTTGTATTAAACTTATTAGTGTATTCTGTATCTTATACTTACAGCTCACCTGATATCACTTTGGTCTAAACCATCACTTGCAGTCAAAACTAATCATTAAACTGCTTTTACCCTTGTAAGGTTTACCCAAAACTTTAGTACCTATCTTTCTGACATTTTCTTTATTGTTTTCTACTAACTGCTATTCAGAACTAACAGAACTCTCTGAACTTCTAATCCAGATAGTTCAGTATAATATACTTTAGTATTCTTTTTCTCTAGCAGTCTGGTTAGTTATATGCTTCTCTATATATCTTGCTATTTAGTTTATCTGTCTATTTCTTTAGAGGTGTTTTATGAGCTTTCATCAGTCTGATAGCAACATCAAAAGTTTTGTACTATCTCCTTATTTAGGATTTTTAAGTAGGTTTTTAACTCTTCAGTTTTTTTGCTTTTTGTGCTGATAGTTTTATTATAGGTTTGCATTAAAATTTTATGCAATACTAGTTATTAATATTTTTCTATATATAAATAATATTACATTTAGCATAGATGTTCTAGGCTCCTATTTGAGATGATGCAACTGAAGGTTACAGATATACTAATCCAACTAATCAATAGTGACAATTATTATAACACAGACCTATTTTCTAAATTTTGTTATCTATAAGATTTGAACTCTAGATCTGCTATTTGGGAGTTAACAACCTGACCACTTTACTAGATCACTATATTTCAAATTAATTATTTTAATAATATTATATGTAATAGTTATATACCAATTTTAGACATAATTTTTTTAAAATTACATGATTTTCTTAAAGCCACCTTTTGCTATAGGTGCTCTTATATATTGATAATTATTATATATTGCTAGTGATATATATTGATATATAACAATTAATTAATATATATTAATTATTTTTAATTAATATATGAGGTCTGTGTCTTGAAAATAACATTATAGAATATAGTAATTACTATGTTCTATAACATCATTTTCAAGACACAAATCTTATATATTAATTAAATACTATATATTAATATATATCTGCTTAAAAATTTGCTGATAAAATTCAACTAAAGTATTCTTAGAAGTAATTTATAAGACCTTCTCTTGTGTCTAATTGCATTTTTTTTAGCTTGTCTAGTCTATTCAAAATTTAGACTAAGATGTTCTCTATATATATAGCCTTTAGTTAAAATTGTATATCTAATTTTGATTTCTTTTTTTTTTAGTTTTTTTTTTATATTCTAACTAATATGTTTTATTTCTATATTTTTTTTACTTAAAATTTTTTGTTTTGTGCTTCTGATTTTTAATACTTCTTGTTTTTTGATTCTTGTTTTTGATCTTTCTTGTCTTTTATCTTGTGACTTTTTTTTTACTTTTTTTTAAACTTTTTTTCAAGGTTTTTCTAACATATTTAATAATTTTTGTATTAAATTAGAAATGTTTAGGCCTTCTCTGCTATTTAAGCACTTGTAAAATAATTATTATAATTTTTTTTTGTTTACCATTTCTGTTATTTGAAATGTATATTTCTTTTGCTTTTCTGTTTTTATAATATTATAACAAAAGCACTTCTTTTAAGATATCTAGCAGCTTAGTTGTATACTGCTCTTATTTGTTTCTTTAGTAATAGTCTGTATTCTTTTTTGTTAATTATACTAGTTTGTTATTACTAAATAGTAGTATTCAAGATATGAGGTCTTTGCCTTAAAAATCAAGTTTGAATTATATGATTTATTATGTTTTGTAAAATCATTTTCAAGGCAAAGACCCTATATATTTTTTTTTTTATTTAGGCTTACTTCTATTATTACTAATGTCTTGTATAATAATTTTTTTATTCACATTATGCTTATGTTCTTAAAGTTTTTGTATATGTACTTGATTTTTTTTTATTGATGTTTGGTAGCAGATCTTATATTGTTAAACACTTTTGCTTACTTTGTTTAATTTCTTCTTTTACTTGCTTTGGGTTTTCTTCTAAATAGATTTTTGTTATAAAGATTTTCTATTTTCTTTTTATTTTTTGTTGGTTTTTTTCTTTATTTATTCTATTTAGTTTTTTTTGTATTTTTTTTTATTTATCTTTATATACTCTGTTTTATTTGTTATTATTTTAAAGTATTTTTCATATTTCTGATATAGATAATTCATTACATTTTTTTTTACTTTTTTGTAGTTAAATTATATTTTTATCTAATTATTGTCTTTTGTAAATACTTTTTTTATGCTCACAACATATTTATTTATATTTAATATCTATTTGATTATATGAATTTTTTTTTTGTTTTATCTAGAATATTATATAATAAAATTCTTATACTAGTTGGTATTTTGTTTTTGTATAATTTATTTTTTAATGCTTATATATATTGCTTTAGTAGTACTTCTAATATTTTTCTCTATATATGTGTTTTTTCTTTGATTTTGTATCTTTTTTTTTTTTTTTTTTTAATATTGAATTTTGTCTTGACTTTTCTATTCATTATTACTTTTTCTACTTTTTATACCTAAGTTGTTTTTTTTAAGCTTTTTCTGTTGTTAAGTTTTCTATATACATCTTAAATCTATTATCTGTATTTGACTCTTCTTCTTTATTATAGTTTATTTATTTCTTTTGTTTGCATCTTTTGTTATTAGTTCTTTAATTTTTAATAAAGTGATTTCTTTTTTTAAAAAATTTTGTTTTTTTGTACTTCTTATACTTTTAATTTTTAAAGAATTTTTACTTGTTTAGTTGAACTTTTTTGTTTATTTTTCTATATTACTTAAATTATATATATTAATTTTGATTACTACTTTATATATCTTTTTTTATATTATTATTTTTATTAAATTAATTTTCTATAATGCTGCTATTACAATATCTCTAATATTAAAAAGGTTGTCTTTGTCTGCTAATTTTAGCTCTAGCATTCTGCTATTTATTTGTTCTAGTTTTGTACTTACTCTTTCTTTTATTAAATTTAATGTTAATGACTCTTCTGTTTTTGTTTGTATTGTTATATTATCTACTATTTACACTATTCTTTTAATATTTTTATTTTTATATACTCAATATTATACTTATATATTTCTTTTATTTATACTCATGTGTTCTTACTAAACGGTTTTTTTATATATATCAGTTATTTACTTTTGTTTATTTTTATATAACTAATAGATTTGCAAAAACAAATTAATAATAATTTACAGTTTTTTAAAAAAATTTTAAGTTTTTGTTAAAAATTTTTTGTTTTCTGTTATTTTTGTTTAGGTTTTTTCTGTTTTTTGATTTAGTTATTTGTAGTTTACACTCTTCTGTTTTTTTTTTAGTATCTAATATGTTGTTAATTTGTAATTTTGTGATTTTTGCATTTTTTGTATTATTTGCTTTTTATGATTTTTAACTAAAAAATCTACAGAGAAGAGTGTATTTTAAGATTATTTATTATATAATTTATATAATACAAAAAAATTATATAAATAACAAAAACTTATTTTTAATAAGTTTTTAAAATTATAACTAATTTTTACTAAAATTTGAATTATATAATTTAAAGTCTTTTATTTATAATAATAAAATTTTGAAATTTGTATTTTTTAAAAAATCTACTTTTATATATTAATAAAATAATTTTAAAAATTACTAATTCTAATTAGTCAGATCTATAATATTTACAATTCTAATTAGTCAATTATATAATTTTATATAATTACTATTAGAAATAATTCATGTTTACTCTACTTCTAAACTATCTAATATATATAAAATATTTTTATATTTTAAATTTAAAATTAACATTTTTAAATAGCTGTTTTATATTATATTTACATATATATAATTAAAAACTATATAATATTATTTAAAATATAAATCTATAATAAAAAAATTTTTATTACTAATTTATATAATTATTTTTTAAATTTAATTAATATATAGTTCAAGCTTAAATAAATATATTCTATCTTTGACTTTCTATATTTAACAAAATTCAATCTAATGCTGCTATTTTTAACAAATTTATTATTATTGTTTTTTTATTAATTATGTCTTTAATATTAAAAAAAATTTTATTAAACTTAATACTAAAATTAACTAAGCATAAAAAATTATTATTTTTATAGCTTTTTTAAAGCTTATCTTAGTGTTGCTACTATTAATAACCAAATTAATAATTATTATTAACATTAAATTATTAAAAAATTATTAGCAAACCTATTAGTACTAAGTATTTAGCTAGAATATTTACATATTTTATATTTTTAAAAATAAAAAACTCTCTATTTTATTAATTAAAAAACCTACAAAAAAATTTATTCTAAAGCTTAATAAATCTTATACTTTAAATTTAATATTAAATTCAACTAAATTTATTTTTTTAATTAAATATTCTTATTAAATCTAGAGAGTTGCTATTTTCATCCACCATTTTTGCTAATGCCACCTTCAAAAATACATAAAAGTGTTCCGGAAGAGATATTATTATTAAGTAAATCTCTTTTTTGGTATTAATTAAAGTTGTTTATTAGACCTTTCTGGTTCTAATAGTGATAAAATTATTAAAATCAGACTGGTAGTTATTTTTTAAAAGTAGATTAAAGATTATAAACTTTAGATATAAATATTACAAGAACTACTGATCCAAACTTAGTGATTTTACTATAATTAAAACTGAAAAGACCTAATGAACAACTTTAAATAATACCAAAAGGGAGGTTTACTTAATAATAATATCTCTTTCAGAGCACTTTTATGTATTTTGGAGGGTGGCATTAGCAAAAATAGGAGGTGAAAATAGCAATTCTCTAAATCTATATCTTTAATATTTAAAAACAATAATAATTTATTTGAAGCTTTGAATAATAATATTATAATATCAAATCTGAACATTATAATGTAAATTAAAGTGCTAAATAAACTTTATAATCTAATTATATTATTATATTTTCTTATAACTCTTTTTAATAAACTCTTTTGTAAAACTTATAAATACAGCTACTGCTTTTAAGATAATGATATTTTTTATATTTATTAAGTTATTTTTAAGGGTAGGGTTATGTAAATCATTTTTATATAGTAATATTTACATTTTCATTTAAATTTGATATATGTTACTAATAAAATTTTTTTATTTTTTAATTAATTAATAAAAAAAATTTATAATATTATAAATAAAATTATTTATTGATTATAGCAAAATTTTAAAATATTGTATTATTTTAAAAAATATACTTGTATATATAATAAAGTTTACTTAGATAAGTTAAAATTTACTTAGATAGACAAAAATAAAGAATTTGATTGGTTAATTTATATAAACCTATTAGATAATTTTATTTTATAATTTTATATTCTAATCTTTAAAAATTTATATCTTAATGAGTTTTTAAACTATTTTAATAATTTTACTATCATTAGAATTAAAAAGACCTACTCTACAACTTTTACTTAATGATTAAAATTAGTTTATTTAATATAATTTTTTATAAAATTAAATATAAAAAAATTTGCTATTAGATTTATATATAATTTTAAAATACTTGCCTCTATTCTTAAAAGAAAATAATATAAATAAACAGATAATTAAGTCTATTTATATAAAAAACAAAAATAATAATAGTTAGACCCAACATATTAGACAAACTATAGTATTTTTTGTAGCTATAAAAACCAAGCTTAAAACAGTAAATAATTTTACAGAAAATATTTAATTCAAATTATTTTTAATATTATTAAATTTTTATAATTTGAATATTTATTATAATAATTTTTTTTAATATTATCTTCTTATGATGTAGCAACTTAGTGAAGTGGATAAGTTGTTGTATCTCCAAGTAGTAGGTTGTGAGTTCAAAACCTACTGATGGTGAAATTTAGATAATCATCTATGTAATATATAGATAGTATTACAGTGACAGCATTCTGTCAATTAGTTGGGATAGGATATCTGTAACTATGATTACATTAGCATGATTAACAGGTCTGGAGCATCTATATAGCCTATTATACAAAGAAATACAAACCAGTACCAGGTAGTGCAAATCTAAAATAAGTTTTCAGGCCATGTAAATCTGTAAAACTAAGAAGCTGAAACTCACTTGGAAATTCTGAGCTAAAAAGTAACATGAATCTTCAATAGTACTACTGTAAAGGCTAGACTTAGGAAATAGATACTAATGTGAAGAATTCAGGTAGACAAGAACCTCAAGTAAGAGGTACCATTAACCAGGCTGCCAAATTTTGAACTGGAGGAAAAAGATATTAGGCCAGTCTAAATATACCAAAGACAGGTCATAGTCCTTTTAGACTATTTGGATTAGAGTCTGAGTTCAAAGCAGGGGTATACTAAAAGTACTAGGAATATGCTGTGAAGTCAGTACTGAAGTCTGGATAAACTCTGTAAGGGTAGCTCATGTTAGTGTTCTAAAAGTAGGTAAATAGTTAACAACAAGGAGCCTTCTGCACCTTACTGGCAGATGATGTATTCTGAAATGTGTAACAGCCTAAAAATTAATACAAAAAAGATAGGTAACCATACTGCTTAGACAGTATACCAGTTAGGTATATACAGAGGGTAAGTTGAGGATTCCAATATAACAGAATAGATAATCAAAGGGTTTAAATGAATAATCTTCTAGTAGGTTATAGGTACAGCATCTAGTGTAGAACCTTAGAATGGACTACTTAAATAGACAACCAAAAGTTGCATGTGTGACTAGCTGTACTCTCATCTCTGTAAAAATAGTTGTAATAG
>CAJVQA010010931.1:0-11068 GCA_910591915.1 Cetraspora pellucida
GCAAGATAAAATCTAGTATAATAAATATAAATTAATTTTTATTATTTAATTTATTATTTTAAATTTTATTTTACTTATTTAAAAATATTATTATTAATACTATTTGATAAAATTTCTTGTATAATTTGCATTATAAGATCTGATTTAGTATCTACACTTTAATGAGTTTCATTTTGCATTTTATCTGCAGTGAATTCACATAATTTTGAACCTTGACAAGTTCACATTTCACACTTTACTTCAACACCAAGATAGATACACTTAGTTTTATATTCACCACCAGGTTTGCTAATTGAATATTGAATCTAAAAATAGTAAAGTAAGTTTATCAATATTAATAATATTTTAATTTTAAAATTTTATTACTTACATCTTTGAATGCTGCTAATGGTTCTTCCCAACCTTCAACATTATATATATAAGCAACACCTTCAGAACTTGTCATAGAATATTTAATAGGTGTTAAAGTATGATAAACAATATCTGATGCCAATTCTTTTGTAAAGTAAGTTATTGGATTTTTATTCAATTTGATTAAATTATCCTCAATGTCAAAAAATTCATTATCTGATTTTAAGATCTTTATAAAATATTAGTTTAATGATTTAATATAAGTTTATTAATAAAAATATATAATATATTTACATTATTTTTTTCAAAAGATTCTAAATTCTCTTCATAAATAGTTTTAATTCTGTCAATTATTTGAATATCAAGATTATCAGCTTCAATAATTTGAATATTATTATTGGACCTATCAATATTTTGAATATCAAAGTTATCAGTTTTATCAATACTTTGAATATCAAAGTCATCAGAAATTTGAAAATTAAGATTATTCATTTCAAACCAATATTCTTATAAGCTAAATTATTGTTAAATAAGAAAGACAAAAGGCAAATGAATTTGCTTGTATTTAAAAATCATAAAGTATTTTATATATATTAAATCAGAAAGTTAATTATATTAATTATGAAACTAACTTTGTTATTAAGTATTTTAGCATTATTAAATTGCATAAATATTTTAATAATTTTTTTTTAAAAAATTTTGATACACAATTATTATGTATACATTATTCTTATAATCAATCATTTAAAATACTATTATACTAATAAATTACATATATACAGCATCCTCTTTATAGATAAAAAAAAATAATAATAATACTATTATATTTATAAGTATGATCTTTCTTTAATTATTATACTTATAAGTATGACTCTTTCTTATACTTAGACATATAATAAGTTTGATTATTAATTATACATATGCATATGAACTCTAAATTTTTCTTATGTTACTTTTTTTTTTCCTACTATACTTCTTTACATATAACTCTTTATTTGTATTATTATATTCTTTTTAATCTATATTATTAACAAACTTGTTTATAAAAATAAATATTACTAACTATTTTAATAATTTTATATATTAATCTTTTGAAAGAATAAACTAAATTATTTATTTTTATAAAATTTTTCTTAAAAAAAATAAAAACTAAATTTTATATATAATTCTTTATATAAATTTATAGTTATATAGTAGTTATTTTAAGTTTTTAATAATTTTTTTTTAAATTGAAGTCTTTGTTTTTAGAAAATAATATTTTATTAAGTTAATTAAACTTAAATTTCTCTAAAAAGAGGTGTGATAAACTAGTAAAGTGGTTAGGTTGTTAACTCCAAAATGGCAAATCTAGAATTTAAATCTTAGTAATAGTAAAAAGTTGCAATTTTTTCTGTATTATATTTAACTGTTTTTTTGTAATTAGTTAGAATTAGATATCTGTAACCTGTATTATACTAGTATAACTGAAAGGTCTAGGCATTTATATAGTATTATATAAAGAAACACAAACTGGTATCAGATGGCATAAACCTATAATAAGTTTTTAGATTTGTAAATTACAAGAATTAAATAAAAAAATGAAAGCCTACTTAGAAGACCTAAGTAAAAAGATAGCCCAAACTTTTGATGATTTTACTGTAAAAACTAGACCTATAAAACAATGCTAAAACTTATAAAACTAAGCAAATATGCTAGTCTTTGAAAAGAGACCAGATAAACTAACCAGGTTGTCAAAATTTTCAGATTTTTTTAAAAAAAAACACATGCTAGAGAATATATAAACTAAAGATGTATGATTATAATTTATTTTTCTGAATTATCTAAGTTGGCAGCTTAGTAAAACTTGAATTAAATATTAAAGTAGTAGGGTATGTTGTGAAATTAATACTAAGATTAAGGTGAACTTTACAAGAGCATAGCAGTTTAATAGTACATCCTGACTGCAAGTATTGGTCTTGGCTATAGCAATACTAGATCAGCTATAAGAATAAAATACAGAAGATTCTGAAAAGTTTAGTACAAGGTCAAAGGTTCTTTATATAAGTAAACTGCTTTAAAGACTTAGTGGCTATGCCATATTTTTATCAATATTAGTTAGAATTATTGATAGCCAGAAGTAGATAAGTAGATACAAAAACTAGAATATTTAAATAAAAAATTTACAAGCAGATTTCAGGTATGGTAGCTAGTATAGAACCTTTAAGCAGACTACTTAAATTAGATAATAACTAAAGTTGTACAAATAACTAGTTGTATACTCTTTCTATAGTTGCCTCTTGTAGTTGTAATGCAACTATTAGCCAAATATACTATCAATAAAATTTTGGATCGCAAGTACTTATCTTAATATTTAAAAAAAAAAAAATTTCTTTAGAAGTATTCATATATAGAAAGTTACAATTAACTATATATATATTTTTGATACTTAAATTTTTTTTTTTTTTTGCTTTTACTAAAGCCATAGTTATTAGCAACTATTGCCTTTATTATATTTTAATTATGATTATATAACTTGTATAAAGTAAGTATACTACTAGCTATACATACAACTTTTGGTTGTCTATTTTAAGTAGTTTGTCTGCATAGCAGGTTCTATACTAGCTGTTATACTTGCAATCTACTAAAAGATTATCTATTTAAATATTCTGATCCTTATACTAACAAATAGCATACAAGTTCCTGTACATCTAAATGCTATCTAATTTAATTCTGATCTTTTTTTCTGTATATTTATCAAGTTGTTATATATTTCAGAATACATTATCTAACTGTAAGACTTTAAAGAGCCTTTTGCTAATTAACTACCTATATTTAATATTTTTGTTAACAAGACTTGTTCTTGCAAAGTTCACTCAGACCCCAATACTAACTTCATAATATATCTCTAATACTTATAGTATACCTCTGCTTTTGACCTTAGACTTTTAATCCAGATAGCTCAAAAGAACTATAACCTGTCTTTGGTATTCTAGAATCTGCCCTTCAAGATCTTTTTCCTCTAGTTCAAGATTTTTGACAGCTTGGTTGATAATACCCTGTATCTGAAGTTCTTGTCTGTCTAATTTTTTTTATATTAATATCTGTTTTCTAGATCTAGCCTTTACAGTAATACTGTCAAAAATCCATGCTATCTCTTTATACAGGTTTTTACTCAGGTCTTTCCAAGTGAGCTTTGGCTTCTTAATTCTACAGATTTATATAACCACAAGAACTTATCTTAAGTTTGCACTGCCTGATGCCAGTTTGCATTCTTCTGTATAACTTTAATATTACACAGATGCCTCATAATTTGCCAGTTATGCTAGTGTAATTGTAGTTACAGATATCTTATTTTAACTAATTAACTGAATATTATTATCATAATACTAACTATATAATATATAGGTGATTATCAAAATTTTACTATCAGTAGATTTTGAACTCACTATCTACTACTTGAAGGATTGACAACTTATCTACTTTACTAAGTCACTACACCTCTTGGTACTTAATTTAAATAGTTTACTTATATATTATTATACAAATTTTATACTAGATGTTATATTTGCAAACTAATTATAAATTTTGTCTATTTAAACCTTTTATATATACAATTCAACTTGTATTATAATAACAACTTGTACTTTTTTCTTATTTATTATTTCTATTACTAATTTAATTACTTTTAAAATTTTTATTTTAAATAAAGCTATTAACAAACTTATATTTATCTCTTATTATAATTATTCTTATTAACAACTATCATTTTATACTAATAACTCAGTAATTGATATTAGTATTGACCAATGCACAATGAATATTAGTTGAATTCAAGTTAATAACAATAATTAAACTATTAACTTTTTATCTATTAAAATATATTTCTAACTTTTATTATACAAAGTTAAGCTTTTCTTAATTATTACTGCAATTTTAACAACTTTTTACAATTCAGTAATTAATATTTTCACTGATTCTCAATTAGTAATTTCTAAATTCAATAATTTTTAACTTAACCTAATCTATTTTAACAAGCTATTTAAATTTAACTTGTAGCCTATTTAGCATACTTTTTTAAATATTATTAAATTACATAAATTAATTTAAAAAAAACTCTTTCTGTAGATTATTAAAAAAACAAAAAGTAAACAAAAATTAATACAGAAATATTGAACCTACTAACTAAAATTATAACAAAAGATACTTTAAAAGAGAGAAAATAAACTTTCAGAATACCTAAGACTTATTCAATATAGTCAAAAGACAAAGAACCTCAACCACTAAACTACAAGACTTCAAAACATCTCTTAACATTGACTCAGTATTGCTTACTTTACAAATAGATCCCTACGGGGCCTTAGTTTAGCTAAACACTCAAGCTACATCAGTTATACTTCAAGTTTCTCAAAATAAAAAATCCAAAAAAAATGCAGAACTAGAAACAAACTTTTTTTTCTTAAAAAAAAAATAAAACTAACAATTCTAACTTATCTGTTTTCTTTATATCTTATTCCTGTCAAAAAAATTTAACAAAAAGTAGACAAACTAGTTTACCCTTTACAAAATTCCAAATAATGTTACATGCTATAGTTACCAAAACAATCATGCCCAAACAGTAAACATTTCCATGCTCCAAAACTTTCTTATTACATTATCTGATCCATTACACTTGGTATCTGTATTCAATAGTTTTATTCCAGAAAACAATTTATAAAACTCTGAACTAATTACACTTACAGAAAATCTACTAACTCAATCAATCTTAATATTAACTACACAAATTGACAACATGAACACCATCTCTAACACTTCTAATGATTATCAACCTGCTATTAATAAATTATATAACAAAGCAGTAACATCAAACTTACCAAAACCAAAAAACAACACAATTTTCAATTAATGCAATTCTGTAACTAAAGCTCTGGCTGCAAGACAAGTACTTAACTTTAATCTTCAAACTTAGAATAATGATAAAATGATTGAATCTCTCAACAACAAACAACAACTCCTATAATTCTTTACTTACAAAATTTAAACTATCTCTCCAAATCACAACATCCTATATGCTATTAACCAAAAATTCAATTATTTAGACACAGTATTCTTTTACTTATTTATTAGAACAAAAGCTACAGCTTTGCAATACCAAAAATAATTCAACTTTCTATACCAAATTACTCTTAAAAAATATAAAAAATTATATAATGTTATTTTGATTAACAAATCAATAAAGATCAAATTCACAAAAAACTCAAAATTAAACTAGTGATAGATTTTATTAAAAATTTAGATTTTCTTACAACTAGTTCTTATGAATGTACAAGCCACATTTTTTACTGCCTCAACTTTGCACAAATCTCTTGTGCACTTACCTTCAAAGAAACACACAAACTTCTTAATGAAGCATATTCTTAACTTCTTATTTCACTACTAACCTCTTCAGACCTAATTGACCAAAACATAAAAAACATACTTCCTTTTCTACTTCTAATTAAAGACTAAAAATATACTCAAGCAACAGTATTAGCACTTTATAAAATCTACACCTTTGACCAATTCAATGAAAACTACTTTGCTAATTCTATCATTCTCTTTTCTGATAACTCAACTGATCTAAATGAAAAAATACATACAATATTTCTAATAACAAGTCAATCTGAACTATCTTATTTGGCAAAATACAGACAAAAACTACATAAATATTATAACTTTGACTATATACCATCCAACTATTTTAATCTACTATTCACTTGAAAACCATTATCATCAATACCTCAAAACCTTAATTTAGCTGTAAGATACTTTTTTTCTTGCAATCTTAAAGATGCAACTGACTTCAAATGATATATAAACATACTCTAAGAACACTATAGTTTTTACAAAATTCCAAATAACTATGTTATCCAAAAAAAACTACTGCCAAAAGAACCAAATCAAATTAAAACCTCTATTACTTGTAACTTTCCTATAACTGATTATTACCTGACAAAAGAATTTCTAGCAGAAATACAAGATACATATAAGTTTAATATTCTACTACCACTATAGTATATAACTGTTAGCTTTACAAACAAACCTTAACTACTTACAAATCCTAATTTAATCATAGAGCTCAACTTAACACTCTTTATTACAAGTTTTAAATCCTAATAAAAACTGCAAAACAACTATGTACATACTATTTCTTTTATCAACTACCTACAGAATAGATTTCAATTAAAGATACTACAAAAAAAGAAAATATAAAACCAAACCTTTCTTCAAGTCTTGATAAAATTCAAACATGTTTAAGAGAATTTGATCAATTTCAAAATATTTAACTACTAATAACATTATATAAACAGATAGAAGACAATATTTCACAACTTTATAACTACTTCTCTTTTCAAGATTTATCTTCACAACTCTTTGAACTTTCCAACTTACCTAACTCTCATTGGAATATTTTTGATAATTACTCTACTTAACTATAAGCACTACACAATTAAGATCAAATTTATTATCTTTTTAAATAGACAACAATAACTTAACTAAAATACTAGATATCTTAACAAACAATTTTACTATAAATATTAAAGATTATCTTAACATTGCTATTTATAATACTCAAGAACTCAATGACCTACTAAAGTTGCAAATTTGGCTTAAATATTGTGCCAAAAATAATTACCACATAGTTTATATTATAGAAACAAAACTAAAAAACTCTTCTTTTGCAGAACTCTCTAATCTATTATATAAATTTTATATATTGAACTTTATACCTAAAGACAACTCTCAATATAAAGCCAGTATAGGTACTGTGATTATGCTTTATAACTCACTTTAACCTTATATATACAATATACAAACTGTTCTAGGCACTGCAATATGCATTGATTTTCACCTCTCTGCCAATAACAAACTTTGTATAATTTCATTATACTGTACTTATCTTCAAACTATCCAAAACAGTTCAAATCTACACAAAACACAATTATAAATTAGTTAACTTAAGCAAAAAGTAATAATTAGCATATAATTACAATAAAAGATTTTAATGACAACTCCAATCGATACAAATGATTAACAAATTTTTTCTTTTTTTTTCAATCCTTGTCTTCTACAAGCTTATTAGAATTCTACACTATAACAGAACCTATTTGACAAAGAGGCTCAAATCAGAGTTAAATCGATAACATATAGGTTAATTCTGAAGTTCTTTTAGACTTTACTCCACTCTCAATTACTATAAATTTTCAATACTAATATTATTATGACACTATATAGTGGTGACGATAATAACCAATCCTGAATTTTTTTTTTTTTGTTAAATTAAGAACAACTTAACATTTTAATACTTAATTATATTTATTTATTTTTTTTCTTATTTTAATATTACCATAATGCTAGGTGATAGCAGTAAATTCTAGACTTTTAAATAATTCACATTTTAGAATAAGTACTTTTAATTTTTAGATACTCTTAATATTTATCAAATACTGTAGCATGCTATTAGGCAAAGAATTCTAAAAATTTGAAATAAATTTTTATTTAGTTTCTTGTTTCTACCTCTATAAATAAAGTTAATGCTTACTATAAAAAACATAGTATCACTATTATTATTCTCACTTTGTAATAAATTTTTACTTCAATTTTCATTAAACACATCATTTATGTCATCATCTTCATCATTTTCTACCTGAATATTATCCTCATTGTTATTATTAAACTGAATATCATAATACTTTTCAATTTGAACATCTTTAGAAATATTTTTCTTATCTCTAATTCCTTGAGATCAAATCTGGTCAAGAAAAACACAATTACTATGAGGTTTATAACCAAAAACTAACTCAAATGGCCTTTTGTTAGTAGCACAACACATAGATAAATTCATTGAATGAACTATAGTTGCCAAACCAATTGTTCAACATAGATCATTGTTTTTATTTTGTTGATCTTCAAGCCACTTTCCAAGTTTATCCTTTAATACAAAGATCACTCTTTCTACTGAACCTTGAGTTTGTGACCTTCTTGACTTTTCATGAATAATTTTAAAACTTGGTTAAGGTTTTGTAAGACTATTAATAATCTTTGCAGTAAATTCATGCCTATTATCACTATGTAGAAAGATTAGCAAACCAAATACAGTAAAGATATCAAACAAAAATATAGCCACTTTTGCTATACATTTATTTGTAAGAATGCAGGCCTAAAAAAAACATATAAAGTGATCTTTGGTATATGCTATCCATTTAAATTTACTATTTTTTCTAGTTTGCATATCTATAAGATCGATCTAATAAAAAAAATTATATATTGCAAAAAGAAAAGCCCAAATTTTTATTTTCTCTTTGTAGTACTTAAATAAATAAAAAAATTAGTTAAATGATAAATAAGTTTATAATATAAAATAAGGTTTAAACAATTTATAATTTATACTACATATTTGAAGTCATTATATAAAAAACTTGCTGATAATAGGTTTTATAGCTAAAGATTTAATAGATAATCTACAAGTTTTGCATATTTTACATTTTTCAACAAATTTATCAACTAAGTATCTTTTTATTTTATGATATTTATCTGATACTTGTTTGTAAGTAGCTTTAGCATCTTTATGTTCAATAGCCAGATGTTTTTCTGTAATAATATAATATAATCTCTCTTATAAAGCAACAGGTTTCCAAGTGTTTGATTTTTCTTTGTGCATTAATATTACAATATCACCAACTTTTTGATATAAATAATTATTTTTAACTTGGTAATATATATTAGAGTTTGCAATATGAGTATCTTAAGGATTATTTAAAATTTGTAAATATTTATTAGCAATATTCTCTGAAATTAATGCTTTAGATCCTTGTTTGTTGATTAAAGATAGTAAATATTCATCTATAATTTCATTAAATGTTTGAAATGCTAAAAAGGTATATTTATTAAGTAAAGCTATTAAGAAAGAAAATTAAAATTAAAAAAACTACTTATTGTATTTATTGTATTTTTAATTCTATCATAATTAGTATTTTTAAACTCAGATTATATATAATGTAATTAGAAATAATTTTTATTAAATACAATTTATAAAAACAACTTTTTTATAATAAATTAATGGTTTTTATAGTAAAAAGTTTTTAAAAACTTTTTATAAAATAATTTACTATAATTTATACTAAACTTTATAATAAATTTTTTTAAAAAAAGTTTTTATAAAATATATTTATTATATATTATTATAAGATAATTTAAAACAGTAATTAATTATTACTAAAAATATAAATATAATCTACAATTTGCATATAGTATTAATTATATATTACTTATTATTTTCTAAAAATATAAATATGATTTGCAATTTGCATATAGGGCAAAATTGGTAGCCCAAAATCAAATTGCAATTTGGGCTACCCTAATTAACAATTGAGCCAATTTGCATCTAAAATACAACATAAATAAAAGTTTGCTAAAAAGAATACAGAAAAAATTCAAAACAATCTTTATAAAAGCATACTAGGCAATAAATAGTATATATAATAAATTTTTTAATAAAACAAGCAAAGCATATATAATATCTAATAAAAAAATAGAATTATAGCAATACTTATTTAGCAAAATTCAAATTAAGTAGCTTTTTTGTAAATTATTAAAAAAAACAAAAAAAGAATAACTAAAAAAAGCTAGATATCATAAAACAAAATCAAGATATAATAATAATAGAAAAAAAGAAAAAAAATAGCAAATAACTAAAACAGAAAAAAATTAAGAGAATTATACAAAATAATACAAAAAAAAATAAAAAATAAAGAGCATAACAAAAAACAATTACAAAAAAGCACTAAAACATTACAGAAAGAAGTAAATATAAAAATAAGTTAGATAAATAATAATCAGATAAAAGCAAACAAATTTATTTAATAAAAAAAAATAAAAAACCAAATAAAAGAACAAAAACAAAAAGATATAAATATGAATAAAAAAGAATTAAGACAAAACTTAATAGCAAAAGAAATAAAAAGACAAAAAAAATTAAAAAATTAAAAAAAATTTGATATAATAAAAATACTACTAGAAAAAAATATATAGACATTAAATAAAAAAAATTATAACTAAAATAATAGTATATTTACTAATATACTAACATATAATGTATTTAAAAAAACAAAAAAAAAGTGTATAAAAATTTTTAGATAGTTAATAAATATGTTAAAGAAATTAAAAAAGTTTTTAAAAAAGATAACTTATAAATAAAAGTAGATTTTGACTATAAATATAACAGAAATAAAGAAATACAAAGAATTAGCAAGAAAAAAAGTAATTAAAATAAAATGATACCAAAAGATAAGAAGAAAAACAAAAAAGAAAAACAAAAAAAATACAATAAAAAACATTAGAAAAAAAGAAACAATATATTAAAAACTAAATAAAAGAATAAAAATAGAAAAAGAATAAAGTAAAAACAAATAAAGATTATTATAAAACAAATAAGAAATATAAGAACAGAAACTATCTAATAATATAAAACTTACTAACAGATATAAATATAAAAGAGTTAAAATATATATATAAAAAAAAATCAAAAAAAGTTTATATAATAAAAATTAAAAGATCTAAGTACAAGGCTTTAGTAGTAGTTAAAGTAAAAAAAGCAGATGTGAAAAATATTTTATAAGCTATCCCTTAAACTGTTTTTCAGGCAAATTTGCCTGGAATTTTAAATTAAATTTAGTATTTTTTAAATAATACAATAAATTAT